>CM031673.1:730692-835692 GCA_006182925.3 Reinhardtius hippoglossoides
ACTACAGAATTCATTCAATCTATGAAACTACAGAATTCATTCAATCTGTGAAACTACAGAATTCATTCAATCTATGAAACTATAGAATTCATTCAATCTGTGAAACTACAGAATTCATTCAATCTATGAAACTACAGAATTCATTCCATCTATGAAACTACAGAATTCATTCCATCTATGAAACTACAGAATTCATTCACTCTATGAAACTACAGAATTCATTCAATCTATGAAACTACAGAATTCATTCAATCTATGAAACTACAGAATTCATTCAATCTATGAAACTACAGAATTCATTCAATCTGTGAAACTACAGAATTCATTCAATCTATGAAACTACAGAATTCATTCACTCTATGAAACTACAGAATTCATTCAATCTATGAAACTATAGAATTCATTCAATCTATGAAACTACAGAATTCATTCAATCTATGAAACTACAGAATTCATTCACTCTATGAAACTACAGAATTCATTCAATCTATGAAACTATAGAATTCATTCAATCTATGAAACTATAGAATTCATTCACTCTATGAAACTACAGAATTCATTCAATCTGTGAAACTATAGAATTCATTCAATCTGTGAAACTACAGAATTCATTCAATCTATGAAACTACAGAATTCATTCACTCTATGAAACTACAGAATTCATTCAATCTGTGAAACTACAGAATTCATTCAATCTATGAAACTACAGAATTCATTCAATCTGTGAAACTATAGAATTCATTCAATCTGTGAAACTACAGAATTCATTCAATCTATGAAACTACAGAATTCATTCACTCTATGAAACTACAGAATTCATTCAGTCTATGAAACTACAGAATTCATTCCATCTATGAAACTACAGAATTCATTCCATCTATGAGACCAAGGAGTGAAAGACAAGGTCTCACACGGGAGAGGGAACTGCATTGATGCCACATGCAGGGACGTGCAGAGCAGCAGCTGCAGATTCAAACTACTGTTATCATATGAATTGTTTCTGTCATGAATAACATCTTTACATGTATGATTATCACTCTTATTGTTTTCATTATAACAACTAGTCTGTCAGAGCTGAAACACGATGGTTACACAACTCCCTCTCTGTGCTGTTGTGAGTTCTAAGGTCTCTCCTACAGTGGGACCCATAACACATGATTATTGGAGTGTTGCTGTGGCTGAGTTGGATGTCAGGCGGAGCACTTGGCAAAACATGGCCTGGTTTTGTCTTTAAATTATGTTGTTTATGGGCCATAATGACTTTATCGATGCCTTGTGGGTCATGCTTCATGTTGACGCCAAACCACCACAGCCCAGTGCCGTTCACCGGGGCCTTGTAGAACAGGCTGGTGAAATAAAACTGGATTCACAGAGTATTTGTTATAGTTTATGGGAAAGGGTGTGATTTGTTTTCACGTTTGAACCGAACTTTAGAGAAAATGCAGCCGATAGAAGATCATGTCTCTTAGAGAATCTCACACCTCGGCCGAACCCGACCGTCCCTTCAAGTCAATCAAGCTGCACCACGTCACACACACACTCATTAATATCAGATTTATTTCATCCAGATCCATAAATTATAGTCATATCCCATGATACGGGGCAGTGGATACTTAGGGACAGGGGTGTGTGAGTGGGTGAAGTGTGTGTGAGCACTGGCTCACATCAGACCTAACGGTGTCTGGGTCAGTGGAGTGTCGACTCGTCGGTAAGTGACGAGTGTGTCGCTCAGAAATCGGCTGCAGAGACTTTTCCTCGGCGGCGCCACACGGAGGCAACAGTCAGTACCGGCTGTGTCTTGTCAGTCGATGTACGGACAGCTTGTCAAACACTTGAAGGAAGCAGCGAGCGCCAATGCTGTTTTGAATGTTTGTGTTTGCATCTGGGTCAGAGATCGATCCCGCGACTCGAAGGCTTCAATCCACGGTGGAAACTGAAGCAGAGACGGACAGAGGAGCTCCAGGGGAAAGTAAGTGCAGCTGTGGTTCAAGCGCAGACTTCATCCCCTGGTCCGAGCCGCGAGAGATAACACGTGACGACGAGTGTAAAAGAAAGAAGAGAAGCCAGAGAAATGAGAAACAGACGAAGAGAGGAAACAAAAAACAGGAAGAGAGGTGGAGGAACATCAAGATAGATGATAATATCCCAGCATTCACCGCTTCCACTTCCTGCTCTTTACTCCTCAGCTTTGCAGCCTCACAGGTCATTGTATGATGGAGACAAATAATAATAATAAAATCATATTGGTCCACCGGTCTGTTGCTTGTATGTTCGGGTGTTTTCTGGTCGAAGCTGCTGGACAGATTAACATGAAACTGGTGGAAGGATGTAAAACCGGTCAGGGGCAGATCCTGTTATGATGCAGATCCATATTGAGATGGAGCATTCAGATTATTCAAAAACACATCAAATCAATGCTAATTTGGACATTTTACTGTTGACATGACATTAGTCTTCTAATATCTTTATCTTTCCTACATGATGGTCACTTTAGCTTTCACCTGTTTACTATCTATCTTTTCTGCTCTATCCATCCATCAGTGTGTCCATATCTTCAACCCAGCACTGACACATCCATCCATCCATCTGATCATCAGACCACATCCTACAGCCGTTAGCGTCCTCCTCCGAAGCAGTGATCACACCCACCGGGGGACAACGAGAAGGTGAGCACCGTTTTCTAGCTGCGTAAAAGAGTAGAAACAAAAACTATCTTATTTGAGTGAAACTCTGGGCATTCATCCTCTTCTGCTCTAGCGGCCTTCACTCCCCCCGGTCCACTTGAAAGCCGACTGCAGGGATGTCCTCCCGCTCAGCCACGGAAAGCTCAGTGTTCCAGCTCATCCCACAGGTGATGGATGAGCTGGAGGTCGGAGCTCAGAGCAGGCGACTCAGCTTCTCTCACTCCTGAGACAACGTGAGAAGAGAACCACCAGAACCAAAGTGCACAGTGTGTGTCCGTGAACGTCTGCACCACCATCACCTGCCTCTTACATCACCTCCTGTTCAGTTATGCAGTTGTTTTAATATGCAAGTTGATTTTTAAGTAATTAATGGTGAATTTGAGCTACTGGACGACTGGAATCCCTGAGCGGATGAACAAAGTATATGAGCTGCACTTAATTTAAAGCCAGTCGACCGTAAAGAAATATGGACGACGTGTCTCCACTTCCACCAAATCACGAGTCAGTGTCAGCTGCCAATCAGGATGTTTTAACCAGTTTTAATAGCATCAAATAACGAATTAAAACCAAACTTATCAGACAAAACAAACATCTGTGTGATAAGAACTTCCTGACACGACAGGAACCATCTTTGACAAACATTTATTTAACGTCTAACTTGACTCTTGTCCCGTCCACTGGGACATGTCGTTCATCTGGATTTACAGTCTGTACACGGAGACACGAGAAGGACACTCAGAAAGAACACGCGTCCAGCAAAGCTAACGACTGAAAGTGAATTCAGTCATTTTTAAGTAACTCTGCCGACGGACACACAAACGGCAGCGTGAACACAACCTCCTTAGAGGAAGTAATCAACGTGAGTCGATGACCTTTTTGTTTTTAACACTGCTCCTCTACTGAATTCTGGCTGTGCCATCGTTTGACCGCCGTGCTCACTTAGAAAGGTCAAACAAATACAAACAGTTGCTATCGCACCACTGAGCCTGTTCACTGCTCCTCCGCCTCCGAGGCTGCAGGAGGAATCGCTGCTTTCAAAGGGCACGTTTAACTGAACACTGGCAGCCGCATGTTCCGGATGACGACTGGACCGCAGCCAGATGTTAGCTCAAAGACTCCGGAGACGCAGTGGGCGGGAGCTCTTATCTGCTAAAGAGCGACTGAACATGAGACGGCTTTATTAGCCCCCGTGCCTCCAAGTCCACACATCAACAGATCGGAGTATGGACTGAGGCTAAAGTGGAAACCCATTTGGTGTAGTTCAGCCCTGATAGCTGTTTAAAAAGAGATGAGCGTGACTGATAACCGAGGGAGGAGAGAGAGTGTGATTGATCCGCTGACTCAGCCTCTACACACAACGAGGAGAACGAGGGTTTGATGAGCTTTTTAAAGATGAGGCTGCGATGACCTGGAACCGCCGAGCGACACATCAATTACACAAAACACATCAATGTAAGATCAAGGTATTTGTCCTTCATGTTGAAGAGAGGATGCAGGTATCTGACAGAGGTCAGAGGTCAGAGGTCAGCGGCAAACTGGAAGGATAGTCGACAGGAGGTTTCCTGAACTGCTTAAAAAGGATTTTTTTAATATATTCAAAGCTGGCTGCTCCAGCATTTCATCCTTATTGACAGGACGTGGGAAATGGGCAGAGAAAACTATGATAAGTATGATTAAAGGAAATATTTGTGCACCTGCAAACTATAGGTAAAAAAAAAAATGTAAATCAACAGAAGTTAAGATCCAGTGACGGTTAAAACTCGATACCTCAATGCTAGGTTAGCTGTTAGCTCCATGTACAGGTACCAGTGCACTGCTGGCACATGATGTAACAAACCATTACAACTTGTGTCCCTATGAAATACGATCGCTGTGACGCCGGCCGCCACTGAAGCACGTGTGACCACCACGTCGCGTTGGTGACCTGCACGGTCAAGAGCTCATTAGGGTTTAAACCAGGATAGATGAACTGAGGAGAAACCATTACAAATGAATAAGTAATAGTTTTTAAAGTTGTCTTGGTGCTTCCCCTACTCGACCCGGCGACGGAGCCTGAAGGATCATCGCTGCTGATGTTTGACCTGCGAGCGGCTCTGTGGTGACCTCTGAGTGACCCTGATGGGTCCGTGGAGACGTTCTGGGCTTGACGTATCGTGGGGTATCTCTGTTTCACTAAAGCTGAGTGGTGAGTAGAACATTTATGACTCTTAACTTCCCCAGTGGGGCGACTCAACCTCTCAGAGAGAAATCGGACTCGTCCTGGAACGAGCGGACGCTTCTTCATGTTGAGCTGCTTCAGCGTTTTCTGATTCCACCACTTCTCTGAGTAAACCAGTGAAGCACTTTGCCCCTGGCTTCACGGAATAATTACTCTGTAATGAGGGGGCTCTGGGGAGCGGGGGGGGGGGCATTACCAGATAAATCAAACCACGCTCAGGATTTTCTTTTTTTTTTAACCCAAGTCTTTCAAATGTGTCCCGGGGGGGGTTTCTACTGCGCTTAAGAGACACGAGCGCTTTTTATAAATCAGGTTTAATAATGTGATAAATCAAGTTGGAGCCAGGTCAGTGAAGCTTCGTCATAAAACTACTTTGTCCTCGATTCATTTACGTCGATAATGTTTTTCTTCTTTCAAAAAATGGTAGAAAAATGAATATCAATACACGAGACATCCTTTCTTTCTGGCTGAGATCCTGTTTTCAGAGATGATGTCTCTATGAAGTGAGCAGCAGATCGACGTGTGGAAACGTGTGAGCTGTGGTTCCAGGCAGCGTGGGCGGTGCAGCCGGAGCCACTGGTTATGAGATTTCAGGATCCTGTGGAGCAAACAATGTAGAAACACAAACACTTCTGCTCAGAAGAATTCAGCGGACGCCTCGAGCAGAGACGGGGCCACTGAAATCGAATGGGACCATTTACTGGAGATAAAAATACAAACCATGCGACACTTTTAGAACGACTATAATATCACTATTAACTCCATGAAAGGTTCAAACTGCACGAGGACCTCCGTGTTGAAAAAGCTCTGCGTGAACGTCCCAGATCTCGTAGTGAAATGAAATCAGCAAACTGCTTCTTCCAGAGTCGAATCCAACACCAGAGACCCGGCTGCGTTTCACTGTCCGAGCCCCGAGAGACGACCAACACTTTGTGTTATTGTTCCTGGAGGTGGGCCGGCCGCGCTCGGGAGAAAAGGAAGACGAGTGTTGTTGTGAGAAAGTGGCTGAAGGAGCTCAGGCATCAGCACCTGGTTAAAATCCCATTCGACAAACACATCACCTGCAGTGAATCACAAGGTTGGTGAGCGGCGATCAAACACACACACACACACACACACACACACACACACACACACACACACACACACACACACACACACACACACACACAGCATCCTCACTTCCTCTCTCCACACTACAGATAGTTCTATTAATGGCCTCGGGGAGGTCTGAAGCAGACACGGTGCCACATCTCATGTTCCCAGACGTGCACGCACGTGACGTGGACGACCAGGGAGAGAGAGAACGGGTCTGGAAGCATGCGAGGCAGTTGTCGCCTCTCATCTCCTGTCGTGTGTGGAAGCTGCTCGGCCTCTTCCACCGAGTGGAGCAGACGCTCTTGTTACTGCGCTCACTTCCTCTCACTTCACTGACATCTTCACAGTCAGAGGGAGAGACGCATGCGGACAGAGCGAGGGCGGCAGAGGAGGAGGTGAACGGGAGATGAAGAGTGCTAGTGTGGGTGTGTGGTGAGCATCAGTACATACACGGGATTTAAACATAAACATGTTATAGGCCTCTGTTCATGTAGGTGTGTTGTTTTCCTCCTGTGAGAGTTGTACGTGTGGGAGTGTGTGCCCGGGGGTTACGTCCTCTCTCAGCGCCGGGACACGACTTCACGGTGAAATGTGTCCGTAGAGCGGCAACGTTTGTTTTAATGAGCTGAGACGTTCCAGAGGTTCGTCACGGAAACGCTCCGATGGTCTCTGCTGCCGCGACCTCAGCGGTAAGTGGACCGTGATGTTGTTGAGTGGCTTCATCTGCTCATCGGTTACTCTACTGTTCTACTGTCGCTATGTCTACAACCAGGAGCTTGAGACAGGTTCTTAAATCAATAATAATATGATATAATAATAACACGGTGGTAGAGTCGGACAACTGACGTGCTCTTCTCATCAGAGCGGAATCTACACAACAAGGGGAAATAATATTTTGAATTAAGAAATAACTGCACTGCTCTTCTACTCCTTCTATACCGATGAGAGCAAGAACAGAACAGAACAGAACAGAACAGAACAGAACAGAACAGAACAGACAGAAGAACAGAACAGAACAGAACAGAACAGAACAGAACAGAACAGAACTCTAAAGTGGAAAATGGTCTCAATCATAAACAAGCAACAACAACATAATCAACAAATTAAATGATATTCATTTTCTTTCCTACAAAATCTATAAAATATGATAAAGTGTTGAGTAAAACTACGATTGGATTGGAAATGATGTCAGAAAAAGAGTTGAAAGTCTCTGAAAAGATATAAAACAGAAAAGCTGGAGCTTCTGTTGTAAATGTTTTTGACGTTTTACTTAATCAGTGATGACGAATCAATTATTAAAATTGTTTGACTTTGTGTTCAAATATTCCCGGACTCCTTTCTAGGATTTACCCATAAAAACATTTGGCAGAAATTAGATTTACCATCATTTCAATTCTGAGCTTCTGATTAACAATCCGTGAAAGAACTAACAATAATTTATCATATAACTCTTAATTATGAATGGGAAAAGATCATTTTCCTGAAAAGGCAGTTCCTAGTTTCCCACTGAAGGAAATCCAGATCCACTTACTGACTGGTTTGAATAGAAAACGAATCAAACCCTGGTGGACTCTTTAATCTAATAAGATTAACGAAGCATTTCTAATCCACCAACAACGACTTCTTCTTCAGCTGAAACCTCCGGGAGCTTCGGCTCCAGACGCATCTCACGTCACACGATGGGAGGAAGGAGAAGTTACCACCTGAAACTCCGTGTCAGAGTCAGAGTCTCACTGACACGTCCAGGACCGGGACTCGAGACGTCTCACTCTTCCCAGGAACTCTAGCCGGGGAGTCATGATAATCCTGCCGCACCCCCCAGCAGCCCCCGGTCTGTGGGTGTGTTTCTGCGACAGAGGGAACGGTCTGTATTCCACTGAGCATCCAGTGGAACGACTCTGTTTTATCTAATAAGATCAGCAGCTCCGGGGTCTGATCCTCCAGCCACCTCCTCCACTGCCACAGATACAACATTAGCATTTTCATGGCCCGGCTACGCTGCACGAATGTCAGCGTGATTTCTGACATCGTCTCCTATTACTCTCATTACGGCGCTGGGCTGCAGTGACACTATCACTGGGAGGAAATAGAAGCTGTCGAGGTGTGCTTTGTATTCCCGGCTCCGGGACACGCGCAGGCTGAGGGAGCGTCGCTCAGCTGCCGTCAGAGGCTACACACAGCCCGGTGGAGCGTGTACGTCAAGGTCAAGGGTTCAAATCCCTCCACCTGCCGGAGAACCAGAGGGAAACTGAGGCGGAGCGGAAGCAGACCTGCATTTCAACGCGTTTCAATATGAAGAATCTGTGATAATCAGCCTGATACACATCCATCCACCAAACAGCCCGGCTCCAGTAGCTCTACACAGATCAGTTTACATCATTAAGGGAATATTTCTTATATTCTGTAACGCGCACGTATAAGAGCTAGAAAAGCATTTTGTCCTGTAACGTTCTAGTTCCTGTGGAATTCAAATAGATGAAACTTAACAGGCGCTTTGTCGTGATTCTGAAACTTTGATTTTTCTTTTAAACTCTTGAATTTGAATTTGCTCGTTGCAAAGAGTCTCCGTGCACTTCCCCTGGTGTTGATGCTCGTATCTGTGTGAGAATAAATCAAAAGCCGTTTTACCGACTGGCCACTTGTGCTCGGGCAACTTCTGGATAAACCTCGTGCACTGGATTCAGACGTGTCGTAGTTCAGCAGGACGATTGGAGCCGGGAGTATTTTTGATGGACTTGGAAAAGGTCACATCTCTGAGTCAAGTGGAAAGAATAATGTTTTCATGATTCACTGAATGAGCTCAGATAGACGCGCGACACATGTGTTTACAGAAACTTTAACGTTGTTTCTTGACAGTGTCACTCGAGTGAAGAATCAAACTCAACCTCACACATATTTGAGATTAATAAGAAACAGTTTTGTGGTGTTGCAGTTTCCCTGAATTGTCCAATTAGGGGTTTCTTCTCCTGATTAAGCTGCCGTAGATGTCGGATCTACTCAGGGAGTCATTAGTTGGAGGTGAGCGCTCGAGCAGCTACAGGCCCCAGATGACTTGTAAACACAATGTGAAGTTAACAACAGCTCTGCCCTTAGTGTGGCTAACCTCTTGTTTGGAATCAATCCCAGGAGACGATCCACCCGAACGCCTGGCAACACACCAAAAGGTCCTGGAAGACACTTTATCACACTTCCCGAGGACAGAGCTCATATTCTCATCTGCTAGCTCTGCGGGTAAAGTCAGGTTAACAGCAGGTGGAGTCTCCGTCAGTCTCCAGGCCAAACTCTAATCAGACGCTTTCAGATGTGAACTCCAGACATTTGATTGAAATTTGCTGCCGGGCCCCCTGGTAAAATGTGGATGACATTTCTAATTCAAGGCCAACGTTAAACTTAGAGAGTACAAATACATCAGGATGAAAGAGAGGAGCCGCACACGTAGAAGACGCAGATGACGAAGACAACTTGGAAGGACCACGAGAGGTTTTGCCGATCTTCACAGACGCTAATGCTGCTGCCGCCTTGTTCCCGACACTCCGAGCTAACTGACAGCAACCTGCGACCTCGGCTCCTCCTGCTCCGACAACATGACACCGATTCGAGAGCTGAGATTATACGTGTGTGGGCAACATGGGAGGTTCTTATCACTGTAATCTGTCACTTTACAAGTTGCACCAGTCGGTCGGTAGCCGGTCGGCAGCCGGTCGGCAGCCGGTCGGTCGCAGTCGGTCGGCAGCCGGTCGGTCGGCAGTCGGTCGGCAGCCGGTCGGTCGGCAGTCGGTCGGCAGCCGGTCGGTCGGCAGCCAGTCGGCAGTCGGTCGGTCGGCAGCCGGTCGGCAGCCGGTCGGCAGCTGGTCGGTCGGCAGTCGGGCGGCAGTCGGTCGGTCGGCAGCCGGTCGGCAGCCGGTCGGTCGGCAGTCGGTCGGTTGGCAGCCGGTCGGCAGCCGGTCGGTCGGCAGTCGGTCGGTAGCCGGTCGGCAGCCGGTCTGAGGAGAGTGCGTCGTGTCAATCAGCGGCCGGCCCCTTCACGATGAGTTGTGAGGTGGTTCTAATGGGGTCAGCCGGCTCTGCCCTCATTCCACTCTCTGAGAGTTATGTCTCGACAGCACCATGGAATCTATCGGTCCAAACAGCCCGGGCTATTTCTGCCCACGCTGTCATGCACGGAGCAGATGGGATTATTACTGAGACTTCATCAGGATCGACAAACACACACACACACACACACACACACACACACATCATGGACTTACACAAACACACAGAGTCATCACTACACACTATTATGAGCACGGCTCTGGGTAATGTCCGGCACAAACTCGCTTTACGTCAAAACTTCAACAAGAGGAACCCATTCATGGGCCAAGGTATAGGTTGTGTCTGTGTGTGTGTGTGTGTGTGTGTGTGTGTGTGTGTGTGTGTGTGTGTGTGTGTGTGTGTGTGTGTGTGTGTGTGTGTCTGTGTGTGTGTGTGTCAGCTGATGACATCTAAAGCAATGATGGGATCTTTAACCTCTCCTATGATGGCAATCATGATGGCAGGGAGGCAGCGATGAGAGGAGGACGGCACAGCGATGATACTTATGACAGGCACTGGAGAGAGGTCAGGTGAAGAGTGGGAGGAGACGGATAGATGAGGAGATATGGGGCCAGGAGGAGGTGACGGGGGAGTCAGGGCGAGACGAGGAGGAGGAGGAGGAGAGGGGAGGAGAGGGTAAAGGGGTAAGAGTGAGGCGGAGGACACCGCAGGGGAGCGTGAAGGATAGAGGGAGGGATGACGTCCGAGACCAATGAGTGAAGAGGTGGAGGAGAGCCGGGGAGAAGGAGGAAGAGGCGAGAAGTCAAATGCACGGAGGGACGCAGGTGAAGGACTGACAGATGGATGGAGGAAGGTTAGAAGGCCGGGGGGGGTGGCAGAGACGGAGGTGGTGAGGCAGAGGTGGAGGACAACATGAAGAGGTGAAGGGAAGAGGATAATCTGGAGAGGATATCAGGGCGTCTGGAGAAAGAGGAGAGATAAAGGGACGGATCAAGCACAAGGGACGAAAGACACGATCGAGAGTTCCTTCTTTAAAATCTCTCCAGTAGAAAAGAAGATTGGCTGAAGATATGAAATGGAAAGGAAGAGACGGAAGAATGAGAAGAGGGAAGAAGGAGAGAAGCATGGGAGGACGAATAAAGGAATAGAGGTTGAGAGAAGGGATAAACAAGCCAGTGAGTCATTAGAGTTGGATCAGAAACTAAGCTGGAAAGGCAATTGGTCTGGTTTGGTCTGGACCGGCCCGGCCTGGCCTGGCCCGGCCCAGTGACCCTCGACCCTCGTCAACCTCCTGGCTCCCGGGGCCTTTCGGGGACAACCGGCTGGACCGAGCAGATGCTGGAGGATTAGCTGCTGGTTGTTCAGTCTTACTTCAAATATAACGGAGGCGTCCTGCCGGCTCACTGGGACGTGCACCGTCTAACCCGTGGGTCTGAATCCGGTGGGACACGGTGGTGCCCCTCCCCATGAGTATATCAATCCCAAACTGTTCTGGCCCGATGAGATTTGAGCCGCGGGCCGACGCCCCAAACAGAAGCTGTGCTGAGAATTCTCTGTTTTTCCGAAGCACCCAGAATCTCTGCAGATTATTCCGTCCGGTAATCCGGTGCAGTGCGACCCAGCTGGTGCGCGTTGCCCTGAGCAGGTGCAACAGGTCAGAGAGACGTCCGGAGGAGAGTCTCCCCGAGGCCCGGCGCAGGGGAACACGTGCAGTTGGACCCAGTGCTCTGCGGTGCCATTACGCTAATCCCCACTTTAACCCAATTCCAGAGCTTAAAGCTGGAGAGAATGCACCAGAATGTCCATTTTAATTGTCCCCTGCACCGAAAAAAGACTTTTATATTTATTTATTTTACATCACAGTCATTTTGCAGAGTTTTAGTGTTTTTTTTGTCTGAAGCTATTTTCCCCCCAAACACTGCAGGGGCAGTCGAGGGCTTTTATTTGCTCAAGGACACTTGGGTCACCATCACACTGCCACCACTGTAAAGCTGTGGTTACAGCTGTGGTTACCCCCCCCCCCCCCCCCCCCCCCCGAGCTCCACCAGGTAGAGAGCAGTGTGAACGTGTCAGTCGAATGCTTCTGTAAGTCAGGGTGACTTCTGAGTACAAACCACTTTCTCTTGTGTTAAAGTGAACGATGGAAACAACGGAAGTTTACAGACACTAAATTATCAAACGTAGAATCTCTTGTTCACAATGTTTTCTGCCTCATATTCATATTCATATTCAAGAGATTTGAGTCTTGTTTTTCTTCTGAAACTGTCCCAAACCTCAAAAACCTTCAAATCACAACTGTATAGAAGAGATCAAATAAATGACAAATGCTCAATTATCAAATTATATTGATTTACAGTTTTGTGATGCGTGATAAAACAGTATTATTAACCTCATGTCATGTGATCTGATTGAGGTAAAATGAGCTAAATGTTAAAATAATGAAGAACATTGTGAAAGAGTTATTAATAATGAGGTCAGCTCTCCTCCTCCTGAGGTTTTAAATGGATGATTGATGTTCAGGTTTAACTTTGCTTTATATTCTATGTTCACCACTGTCTGCCGCTGTAACACGGCAGATTTCCAAAAGTAATAAGGGACCAATAAGGGATTTTCTTATCTTGAAAAGTGACATTTGAACGTACTGTCCCACTTTCCCTCTGAGGTCTGGATCAGACAGTTCGATCCACAATCGTCCTCTTCAGGCTGCCGAGTCTCAGAAGAAGCAGAAATACCAATAACTACTGATCTGAAAGCTGTTTGGCTGTTTGCTGTTTGCCGCTGTCGTAACGTGGGAAACCACCTGCAGGGGGCGTTTTGTGGGGGTTGATCATCTTGTTCTAACAGACACTTTGGCAGGAAACCAACCATTTTATTTACAAAGACATCGAATTAAGATTTGATGAAAACAAAACGTTGTTTATTGATCCCCGAGGGAAGAGTGAGTAATTATATCAGAGGCCGTTGGATTGGTTAAAGAACAGCTGTAAATGATTTTATACGCATCGACAGGAATACTTCCACTTTGAGAACAGAGGAAACTTTGTCCCTGAAGGAAACTGATGGGAAACAAAGCCACTGAGCTGAATCGTCCTTTTTGGGCCAACTTCTTTTGGCGTTTGCCTAAATCCTTCCAACCGTCCCGGAGAATCTGTCTGAGGTCTGGTGGAGAGACAGAGGAGGAGCTGAGGCAGAAAGCAAATCCACGATCAATACTCTGCTCCTGTAATCCACAGCTCTCGTTTCTAATGGACGGGGCTGAAACAGCTCGCTCGCACAGAAGCTCGCGTTGAGAGGATAATGAACACGAGCACATCGATACGAGGGATGAGGATTTCGTTCCTTCTGTTTCCAAGAGCAGGTCGAAGGTCAAGAACTGAACTGAACTCATGTAAACAATAGAAATGTGAAAACCACTGAAGGAGCAGGAGAGACTGAGCTGCAGCAGCACTTTGCATCAACTTCAGCTGGAAGCCGAGAAACCAACGGCTCCCCGAGATCCAGTCCACGACTTTATCGACATATTTCATCTAATAGTGACTGAACTGAACGCTGGATATTACCCATGATCCTCTGCTTCCTGACCCTGAAGAGCTGCTGCGGTAACGAATCCACCAAACTGTTCAGAACTCTTCATGTTTCAACAGTTTCCTGCTGAATATTGGAGATAAACTCTGGTTTTAATAACTTCAGAGTGTTTCTAACTGATCTCAGTTCAGCTTCACTCTTCAGCTGCAGCTGGTTGTGACAGTTGAAGCTGACTCTCAGTCAGTTCCTCTCTCAGCAGAGTCACAGAGAACAGATGCTCAGGGAGAGAAGGAGGAAACTTTCTCCTGTTCTCACTCACACATCAGACTCACTCTCTGAACTGGTGGATTGTTGAGGAGAAGCTGTCGAGAGGAAGACTGACGCTGACCAATGTCTGTGTTTCATTAGACTTCACTCAGATACCTTGACTTTACTGACATCTCAGGTTTGACTTTGTTGATGTGAACATTACAGTTACTGCTCTGAAACTAAAATATCCATTTTAAAAAATAGAATAAGATTAAACAGAACTTCCCAGCATGTGGCTTCCACCCAATGAGCCTGGCGAGTGTAAAGTAGAGTAAAGTCTCGTATCAGTTAACGTCCTTCAGCTCCTACTGGCTCAAATGTAAATGATCTGGGCAGAACGGATACGTTACACAATTCAGTTCTGTGTAAAGTAAAGCGTGCATTTAAACACACACACACACACACACACACACACACACACACACACACACACACACACACACACACACACACAACTCTGACAGACGTTAAACTATGAGAGTGGATTGTATAATATTCCGGAATGTGAAGGTGAATCCTGAATGATGGAGCCATTAAACTCGTCTTCCTGGCCCTCAGCCGGGACGTTCACACACAGTGTCGTGCAAACACAGCTTTTCATTCCGCTGCCACGGCAGAGAGAGACGTTCACCTTTCAGCTGCAGCTCCAGCTGACGTGAGATGTGTCATGTGGTCAACTGTGTGTGACTGAATGAGCCGAAAAGACCGGTTAAATACTTCAGACTCTCTCCTTTGAAACGGCGTAATGACACATAATATAGGAGGGTATTCATATAGCGTTTTAATGGACGCTTTCATCTGGAACACCTTGCGGTTCCTTGAGTGCAGACATTTTATGACGGCCCCCCGGGGGGGAATGGAGCGGCGGTGTAATCAGCTGCCGACCGAGCCGCAGCACACAGAACAAAGGCTTCAATTTCTCCCGTACAATAAATATTCATCACGGTCCAATGTCGCCAAATGTCGGCTTTTCAAGGAATAAGAAAACAGCCGTGAAACAACCTTCATGTCAACGCGTCGGTTACATCAGAGGAGATAAATCAGCGTTTGTCTCAGGTTATGACGTTAATAAAAACAAAAATACTCACTTCACTGTCTTTCTCAGGCTGAATCATGAATTCAACAGATTCAGGCTTTAAACTGTTTGAATGTCTGAATTTGTTTGATCTATTTAAATTGTCTTTGGAAATGTTAAAGATTAAAATACTGATTTAAAAAAAAAAAACATCTCCAAAAGAGAAGCTGACAATGAGAAGAAGATGTGAATTAAATATCTTCAAACGATGAACAAACCACTTGATGGGAAATGAAATAGAGTTAATATTGAATATGATCGTTCGTGGACTTAACCACGTCACAAATGTTCAGGAGCAAAGTAAGTTGAGCGTGAACAAGTTCCCTGACACAGATCAACGTCTCTGTGAATAACGTGGACGGTTCTGTCAGTCACCAGGGAGCGAAGTCAACAATACCATCTGCCATCAGGACGCCACACTGGGTCGACGAGCCTCCGTCAGAGCAAAGAGGAAAGAGACGCATCCTGGAGGAAATGGCCTCCGACCTCCTAAAGAGCTCAAACTGAAACTGTCATTTCATTTCCTACCAAATGTTTGTTGGCTCACATTCATTCTGGACCACTCGTGAGCGCCCCCTACATGAGTACTGCAGATCCTCGGGTGCAAGTCTGCGGTGAATAAACGGAAGCACGACATTTCCCAGCCTCGTCTTTTCAATCCAGGTTGAAACGCTGCTTATGTACACATCAGAATTTACATATAAACACATCAGCATTTTGAGGTGAGAGTGCACGTGCGCACACACACACACACACACACACACACACACACACACACACATCACTCACAGCTCTCACACAACAGAAACAGACCAACACGAAACAGTAACAAGTACACACAAGCCTTCATCAAACACATTCAGTGAGGTTTATTTCTCTCCCTTTTCTTTTGTCTCCCACCTCCTCCCTCTCTCTTTCATTTCCACCTCCTCCCTACTCTCCTCTCTCTCTCTCCCCTCCCCCTCCTCTTTTCCATTTCCACTCTCCTCCCTCTCCTCTTTCATTTCCCCTCCTCCCCTCCTCTCCTCTCTCTCTTCCCTTTCCTACCTCCTCCTCTCTCTCTTCTTTCCCCTCCTCTCCTCCCTCTCTCTTTCATTTCCCCCCTCCTCCTCTCTCTTCTCTCCTCCTCCTCCTCTCCTCCTCTCTCCTCCTCTCTCCTCCTCTCCTCCTCTCCTCCTCCTCCTCCTCTCTCTCCTCTCTCCTCCTCTCTCCTCCTCTCTCCTCCTCTCTCCTCCTCTCTCCTCCTCCTCTCCTCCTCCTCTCTCCTCCTCCTCCTCTCTCCTCCTCTCCTCCTCTCTCCTCCTCTCTCCTCTCTCTTCCTCCTCTCTCCTCCTCTCTCCTCCTCTCTCCTCCTCCTCTCTCCTCCCTCCTCCTCCTCTCCTCCTCTCCTCCTCTCCTCCTCTGTCCATCCATCAGCGCTGAGTGACAGATTAGCTCTCGTCTCACCGTTACCATTTAATGACCCGGCCTTACATGGAGACACTCACCCATGAAACTCAGTACATCAAACATGACATGCAGCTCGTAGGGTGTGTGTGTGTGTGTGTGTGTGTGTGTGTGTGTGTGTGTGTGTGTGTGTGTGTGTGTGTGTGTGTGTGTGTGTGTGTGTGTGTGTGCTCGCACGTGATTGTTCTGTGACTGAGTGTGGTAATCGGTTGTCGATGTTTAAACAATGATGTTTACTCGGCACCAGTCCTCTGCTCTGTACACACACACACACGCACGCACGCGCACACACACGCACACGCACACACACACACACGCACACACGCACACACACACACGCACACACAATGATTATACCCACAAACTTGGTGCAAAATTAATTGACAGCAAGAAATACAAACACAGGAGATAAAAAGTGTCGCACACACATTCAGATGACCGTGTGAAGCACACAAATACAGACACACAAAAACAATACTGGAAATACACACACACACACACACATCTCCACAGATATTGTGCTATTTATATCTTGCTGCTGACAGCACCCTGTCCCACTGTTCACACTAAGCTGAGCCACATAATTGGCTGCCATCTATCCTCTCTCTGTCTTTCACCATCTCTCTCTCTCTCTCTCTCTCTCTCCTCTCTCTCCTCTCTCCTCCTCTTCTCTCTCTCTCTCCTCTCTCTCTCTCTCCTCTCTCTCTCCTCTCTCTCTCTCTCTCTCTCTCCTCTCCTCTCTCTCTCTCTCTCTCTCTCTCGTCATTCTCCCTCTCTCTCCATCCCTCCCCTCTCGTTTCGCTCTCCTCCATCCCTCTTTCCTTGACATCCCTCCATCGCTCTACTCGTGGAGCCCCGGCCATTTGCGTCTGGTCTACAGCGGATGCAGGAGGCCTGAGCCGCAGCAGAGCTGAATCACAGGCTGTGTTTACACTGAGGCTGAGGAGAGAGGGATGAGCGGGGGGGAGATGAAGAGATTCAAGGGGAGGAGGAGAGGATGTAGGAGGACGTGAGGAGAATGAGGAGAGAAAGGAGTGTTTGGGAGCATGACGCAGACAAAGAGAAGAAGACAGACAGAAACAGAGAGGGAGATGTCTGAGGGAATTTATAGGTTCCTATCAGCCCTGTTATTTAACACCTGCTGGAGAGGAGGAGGACAGGAAGAGGATGAGGAGAGGAACAGGAGAGAGGAGGACAGGAAGAGGAGAGGAACAGGAAGAGAGGAGGACAGGAAGAGGAGAGGAGAGGAACAGGAAGAGGAGGAGGACAGGAAGAGGAGAGGAGAGGAACAGGAAGAGGAGGAGGACAGGAAGAGGAGAGGAGAGGAGAGGAGAGGAACAGGAAGAGGAGGAGGAGAGGAGAGGAGAGGAGAGGAACAGGAAGAGGAGAGGAACAGGAAGAGGAAGGAGAGAAACAGAGAGAGTAGGAGGACAGGAAGTAGTGAGAGAAGAGGAGAGAACAGGAAGAGTAGGAGAGGAAGAGGAGAGGATAGGAACATGGAAGAGAGAGGTAACATGAAGAGGAGGAGACTAGAAGATGAGTATAGTGACAGAAGAGTTAGAACAGGAAGAGAGAGGACAGGAGAGGAAGAGAGGAGAGGAACAGGAAGAGGAGAGAAACAGGAAGAGGAGAGGAGAGGAAGAGGAGAAGAGAAGGAAGATGAAGAACCAAACCTGATTATTATATTCAAATCCATTTGAAATCTCTGACAAATAGTTTGGCCTCTGAACATTATTATGCAACATATTGTTTATAGTGACATCCAAGAGTATTTGCATACTCCCCCCCCCCCCCCCCCCCCGGAGGATAAGCGCTATAGATAATTCTCGAGGGACATTAGAGCTGCAGACATACGATTATTCTTTCGTGGATTAAGCTTTAGATTAGATATTTTCTGATATATCAAGGAATCCTTTGCCTGAATTACCAATAAAAATGAACCATAACTTCCACCATCAATCTGTCAAACTGTTTCCAGAGAGAGAGAGAGAGAGAGAGAGAGAGAGAGAAGAGAGAGAGAGAGGGAGAGAGAGAGAGAGAGAGAGAGAGAGAGAGAGAGAGGGAGAGAGAGAGAGAGAGAGAGAGAGAGAGAGAGAGAGCTCTGCAGCCCCTCGTAGATCTGCCTGTAAAATCCAGAGTCTTTTAATCTCGAAGGGGACACACACAACACACACACACACACACACACACACACACACACACACACACACACACACACACACACACACACACACACACACACACACCACACACACACACACACACACGTTGGCCTTTGGGAGGCTCCACATGATTCAGGCCAGCGGCAGCAAAGCCTGAACACCACACGACAGGACAGAGCTGCACCAGGAGCTAAATGAAACACGCTGTCAGGCCACGATCACAGACACGATCACAGACACTGGTTTGAAACGAGTCTGTTGTCGCTACTGACGCTGAGAAATGATCCCACTGTCAATTCTGAGCACGTTTTCTAATTCATTCACTCTGGTTCGTAACATGGGAACACCATCTGATTGTTTCTTACTGTTTTTAATAGGATTTGTCGCACTGACCATTTTCCCCTACATCACACACACACACACACACACACACACACACACACACACACACACACACACACACAGACAGTTGTTGTGTTTTGTTCTCCTAAATCATACCACACCATCCATCAGCGAGCCGTCAATGTGACCTTCAACTTGACAAAGCAAAAGAGAGCGATAGAGGGAGGGGGGGTGGGGGGGGGGGGGGGGGGGGGGGGGCAGGGGAATAAAAGAAGGGCAGAAAAGATAAGGGAGATAAATAAAGAGGGACGGAGGGAGAGGGGTGATGGACAGTGCTACAGAAACAGAGAGACAGAGCTGGATGTGATGAGCATTAGATCACTATCCTGCTGAGATCATCAGGCTGGAGTTGTGTCCTCACACTCCTGCTTCTCAGGGGGGGGGGGGGGGGGGGGGGGCTGCCCGACGCCGGCTCATATTCAATTTACACCTGACACACATCTGAGCCTTTTCTCATTAATCTCCTCACAGTCACATCACACGTGAAGACTCACTCCGGAGGCCGAGGAGAAACACGTAGTTACACGTATTTCTTCTGAGCTTTTAAATTCTGTTAATCCGATCCTGAGTGAATCGTCACTTCCCTGAGAGGGAATCGGACTCGCGGTCTCACACAGAGACAGGCGCTGCCGCACGGCAGAGGAGACAAGACGCGCTTATTTGCATATTTATAATGTTAAGGATTCCCATTGGCTCTCCTCCGGAAATACAGCACAAGCATCTTTCACGCTGCTGAAACTGCCGGTGTTGTCTCCAGCAGTGACGTCAGCAAAACACACACAACTAATTACGTTGTGTTACTGACTCATTGTTAAAACTGTATATCTGCTAAACACCAGCTGCTGAGTCGAGTGTCCGTGCGACAACAAACACACACATCAGCGCCAAACACTAAACTGCTCGGCTTGCCGGTGCATGTGACTCTTAAACTCCTGCCAGCGTCGGGGGTTTGGCCACAGTCTGAGATTCAACACCACTGTTAGTTTCCACATTAGTTCGACAAAGCAAAGGAAGTGCTATTCCTTATTTGGGCAGAAATGTGGGTCACACTTTGCTGATGTATTTAGAAAAAGCTTCATCACAACAAAAAGAATGAACAGAAATAAACTGAGGAGGAGGAGAGGTGAGGAAACATCACATCATCGGCGGCTTTCATGTGCGAGTCTTTAAAACAGACAAACTAACGGCAGCTAATGAGATTAGATGAGAAATCAAAACTCAAATCCAGCTTTAGAATAATAGAACACGACAGAACATTTAAATACCGGGCTACACGTCTCTACGTTCCACAGAGATGTTGGTGAATTAGAGTAAATTTGAGATAAATATTCATAAAGTTGTCTTTGCTTTCGGGAGGAATTTCTCTACATTACAGCAATTTAAAGAAAACACCTCATGTGTCTTCTCCACATCCGCGGAGTGAGAGAGCGGAAAGTAAATGAAATCAGATGATGGGAAGCAGGTCGTCGAGCTCATGTTTTATTTAAATGTCTTTAAATGTAACTTCGGCTGAACTGCTCCTCTCTGGAAATTCAACAACTGCTTCGAGAACACAGAGCAGGGAGGCGAGGGCTGACACACGCATGCATTACAGTTTGAAACTCTAGGGGGCGCTATGAGCCGTGTCCAACCCGTAAACCGTCGATTTTTCTTTTAAATGCAGTAATAAATATGATTTTAAAACCAGATAAAATCCCCAAATTAACCAATTTGATCAAAGAACAGTCATATAATTTAGTTTACAGCTTCAAAAAACACATTAGTGTGCAGTATCTCCTCGATAATAAACTATACACCTGCAGTGAAACCGCAACACACCCAAACCAACCAAGGAATATCCCAAAAGAAAGAGAAGTACCAAGTGAAAGCAGGCGGGGGGGGGGGGGGGGGGCGGACAGATGGATGAAGAAACAGATGGGTGACTAGATGGAGGGATTGGGGGTATAGCTCTAGGCTGAGAGATTAAGCCACAGATTAATTGCTTAACCAGACGGGATGCAGAGTTTCCGCTGGGATGTAAATTACACATTATGATCTGGATATTTGTGACGGCCTCTTACCTGCGTATCTGTCGCCGGTGTTACAGAACAACCCTTAATGGATAACAAGCACTGCTTCTGGAAGCAACTCCAAAGGTTACTCTGCAGAGAACTAACAAGCCGAATCACATCGGAAGTTGTTAGGAGAGGAAATGAAACATTGCTGCAAAGACCAGAACACAAACTAATTCGAAAAGGGCAGGGAAATATTGTTTTTTGACACAGCACAGCTAAAAAAAAAACGAAATTAAAAGGGCATCCGCCAGTTTTGTTTCTTCGCTGCCAAGCAGGTTTAAGAACAGAGAGGTCTAATCATAGACACGCTGGATGGAGGCCAAAGTGCCAGTTGAATTACAAGACAGTGTAGCTGCCAGTGCTACTGTACACGAGGTCTGTTCGGCTCTCAAGGTCTAAATGAAACAGGGAATCCCCAGAAATCATACACGACTGGAATCTTCAACCAGAAGCTTCAGGATTTAGATCATGGAGCTCGCGGAGAGACCAGTCTCTATCTCACTGGTCCTGAGGAGGAAACGCTCATGAAGTCCTCAGGACCAGTTGAACCTCACCACTGAGACCAGTCTCTATCTCACTGGTCCTGAGGAGGAAACGCTCATGAAGTCCTCAGGACCAGTTGAACCTCACCACTGAGACCAGTCTCTATCTCACTGCTCCTGAGGAGGAAACGCTCATGAAGTCCTCAGGACCAGTTGAACCTCACCACTGAGACCAGTCTCTATCTCACTGGTCCTGAGGAGGATACGCTCATGAAGTCCTCAGGACCAGTTGAACCTCACCACTGAGACCAGTCTCTATCTCACTGGTCCTGAGGAGGAAGGAAACGCTCATGAAGTCCTCAGGACCAGTTGAACCTCACCACTGAGACCAGTCTCTATCTCACTGGTCCTGAGGAGGAAACGCTCATGAAGTCCTCAGGACCAGTTGAACCTCACCACTGAGACCAGTCTCTATCTCACTGCTCCTGAGGAGGGAAACGCTCATGAAGTCCTCAGGACCAGTTGAACCTCACCACTGAGACCAGTCTCTATCTCACTGGTCCTGAGGAGGAAACGCTCATGAAGTCCTCAGGACCAGTTGAACCTCACCACTGAGACCAGTCTCTATCTCACTGGTCCTGAGGAGGAAACGCTCATGAAGTCCTCAGGACCAGTTGAACCTCACCACTGAGACCAGTCTCTATCTCATGGTCCTGAGGAGGAAACGCTCATGAAGTCCTCAGGACCAGTTGAACCTCACCACTGAGACCAGTCTCTATCTCACTGGTCCTGAGGAGGGAAACGCTCATGAAGTCTCAGGACCAGTTGAACCTCACCACTGAGACCAGTCTCTATCTCACTGGTCCTGAGGAGGAGGAAACGCTCATGAAGTCCTCAGGACCAGTTGAACCTCACCACTGAGACCAGTCTCTATCTCACTGGTCCTGAGGGGAGGAAACGCTCATGAAGTCCTCAGGACCAGTTGAACCTCACCACTGAGACCAGTCTCTATCTCACTGGTCCTGGGAGGAGGAAACGCTCATGAAGTCCTCAGGACCAGTTGAACCTCACCACTGAGACCAGTCTCTATCTCACTGGTCCTGAGGAGGAAACGCTCATGAAGTCCTCAGGACCAGTTGAACCTCACCACTGAGACCAGTCTCTATCTCACTGGTCCTGAGGAGGAAACGCTCATGAAGTCCTCAGGACCAGTTGAACCTCACCACTGAGACCAGTCTCTATCTCACTGGTCCTGAGGAGGAAAACGCTCATGAAGTCCTCAGGACCAGTTGAACCTCACCACTGAGACCAGTCTCTATCTCACTGGTCCTGAGGAGGAAACGCTCATGAAGTCCTCAGGACCAGTTGAACCTCACCACTGAGACCAGTCTCTATCTCACTGGTCCTGAGGGGGAAACGCTCATGAAGTCCTCAGGACCAGTTGAACCTCACCACTGAGACCAGTCTCTATCTCACTGGTCCTGAGGGGGAAACGCTCATGAAGTCCTCAGGACCAGTTGAACCTCACCACTGAGACCAGTCTCTATCTCACTGGTCCTGAGGGGGAAACGCTCATGAAGTCCTCAGGACCAGTTGAACCTCACCACTGGGACCAGTCTCTATCTCACTGGTCCTGAGGAGGAAACGCTCATGAAGTCCTCAGGACCAGTTGAACCTCACCACTGAGACCAGTCTCTATCTCACTGGTCCTGAGGAGGAAAACGCTCATGAAGTCCTCAGGACCAGTTGAACCTCACCACTGAGACCAGTCTCTATCTCACTGGTCCTGAGGAGGAAACGCTCATGAAGTCCTCAGGACCAGTTGAACCTCACCACTGGGACCAGTCTCTATCTCACTGGTCCTGAGGAGGAAACGCTCATGAAGTCCTCAGGACCAGTTGAACCTCACCACTGAGACCAGTCTCTATCTCACTGGTCCTGAGGAGGAAACGCTCATGAAGTCCTCAGGACCAGTTGAACCTCACCACTGGGACCAGTCTCTATCTCACTGGTCCTGAGGAGGAAACGCTCCAGCTGTGTTGAACTACGTGGAAGCTGTCCGTGGTGCTGACCCCTGATGTAGCTCTCCGTGGTCCTGAAACCTTTGCATGGCTCACTGGGTGTTATGGCCGTGCTGGAGTTCTGAATAAAACATCAACTGTATCCACTGTACTGAGACCGAACCAGCCCTCGGTGCTGAGGTCAGTCTCTTTTACGTTCTGCCTGAGACTCAGAAAGCCTCAGGGCTGTTCAGGGCCGTAAAGAACAAGCAGCTTGTTCCGATCTCTGTGGAGATATTCGAGGACAGGTCTGTCACGACTGTCTTTAGAACAGAGGCTCTCTCTCAGTCTGGTGTTGTCACAGTTTCCTAAACAGTCCCTGGTCTCTAATAGGATTCTGTTACCAAACTACATCCGTCCTCAGCTGTGTCTCTGTAAACAGTGTGAACAACCTAATGAATAATGTCTCACGACATGCTGAATAATTCTGATGAATGTATCTAACGCTCAGAGTGAGATTAAAAGTCTGAGAGCATTCCCCCATTGGTCCGGAGGTGTGTCCACAGAGAGAGAGGCTGATATACAGTGCAGAGCGATAGATACAGTATCTGGACAGCTACACAATTTATTGTTCTTCAGTCTTTGTGCTTCAGGACAATAAATCTGAAATAAAAATAAAGTTTACAACGAGGAAGTGTCAGCTTTAAACTGAGAGGGTTTACATCAATATAGAAAGAGCAGGTGGGGGGGGGGGGGGGGAGATGGGCACAAATAGTAGGGGTTGGAAAATAACTGGATTGTTGTAATGATAATTTTCTATCTTTGCAATTTCATTTCCATATCTGTAATACTCTTACTTACATTGTATTTGTTTAACTTATTTACTACCTGTGTGTGTGTTTCACTAATAAAGGACTAGCTCGTCGTTTCACTCCTCAAGCAACTGTGTGTTTTCTCGATGTTAGTTAGAGAACTTCCCCACGATGCTCAGAGATTACACATGAATATGAAGAGGAGAAAACAATGACTCGGCTGCACAATGAGAAATCTCTTCCGGATGCGGTCGACATGTTTCCTTGTTGGTGATCAAGAGCAGCCTTCATAACAGGAAGTAGAAAGACCAGGCTGCAGCTGGTTGAATAAAACAGATAGAAGACGGGAGCGTTCTGGAGCCACAACGGATGTAGGAGAAGTCAAACTCTATCAAAATGATGGAAGGAGGAAAGTGTGCAGACAGAAAGAAGCAGCTCTCGACCCAGGGCGAGCAGCTCATCTGTCAGACCTGCTGCTGGTGTCGTGGCTCGGGGACGTATGGCTGCCGATAGAACCGGGACACCGGCGTTTATTGACGATCTGACGGAAACAACTGGATGAATGTTGTTTACAGGTTTACAGGTGAATGCTCAGATTGAGTCAAACGAAAGCTCATGGGAGGACATTTCATCGTTCATCGGGACAAAGATCAGCTGATCGCTATCCGACGACCACACAACAAGCCGGAGCTGCAGGAAGACACAGAATCTGCTGGTGTCTTTGAATCAAAGACCAAAGGAAGTCAATCTGCAGCAATAATAAATATAATGATCATTTAGTTTGACTTCGTGTCTGAAGCTCAGAGTCTGAAGACCAATACAATGTTCAACTACCTCCTCAGCATCCCACCTTAGAGAGATCATGGAACCATATCACTGCAGAACACTGGGCTCCCAAGCTCAGGCTGACTCCTCATCCCTAGAGCCTCCAACAAGAGAGAAGGAGCCAGAGCTTTCAGGTATCAAGCTTCTCTCCTGTGGAATCATCTCCCACTTTCACTTCTGGAGGCAAATTAAAAACCTTCCTTTTTGATAAAGCTGGTTCAGGTCTGTCTGGGACCAGGTCTCAGTTCTGCTGCTAGAGGTCTAGACTGTCGGGGGAAACACACGACACGTGAAGCTTCTGTTTCCTCTTCACCACGTTAATGTCTCATCAACACGTTACTGACTTGACCTCATGCTTAGTTGATGCAGAACCAGGATCACAGCTGAGGCCACATCGTGAATCCTGCATCGAGGATTAATACACAACTAGATTGCTTATACACACAACAGGCCACACCTCCGTCTTTACAACTGCTGCTCCCTCAGAACTGTAAACCTTGGTGCCTCTCTGTATTGGTGGAAGTCTGTATCGTTGTTGTGTGGCCGTGCTGGCGGAGGGATCCTCACTTGTCTCTGAGAGATCTTTGTCTTTCTCCCTGAGAGCAGAGGACGTCTCACCTCGTTAAACCAGGTGAGACGGATTGTGATTTGTGAATCTGGGCTGTTTGAATACATTGTGATTAGGATTTGATGATAACAGAGCAGGACTGGAGATAAAATGATGAAACCCATTAGTTAATATGAACCATCTACTGCACAGAGTCCCCCCCCCCCCCCCCACACACACACACTCTCCTTACCTCCTCCTCCCATCCCTCCCCTGCTCACTCCCCCCTCTCCTCCCCATTATCCTCACTTGCATTGCACTCTCAACTCCTCTGCCCTTGTCTTTTCCTGTATCCCTTGTTTAGTGCTCCGGCCCTTCGCTCGCCTCCCTCCTCCTCCTCCTCCTCCTCCTCCTCCTCCTCCTCCTCCTCCTCCTCCTCCTGTCCCTCATCCTCCCCCTCCACTCCCAACCTTCTCCTTCTCCTTCCACTGTGATCCCGAGTCCCCATTCTCCTCCTCCCACCTCTTGTGTTCTCATCTCCAAACCTCCTGCATAATAGATGTGGCTGTAACGCCATTCAACTGGAGAGGCGTGATGAGGCAGCTTCACAGAGGGGGGGGGGGGCACAGAGAGAGGGGGGGGGGGCAGAGAGAGAGACAGGAGGAGAGGGAGGAGGAGAGAGAGAGAGAGAGGAGAGAGAGGGAGAGGGGGGGGGAGAGGAGAGAGAGAGAGAGAGGGTGGGGGGGAGAGAGAGTCCCTACTCCCCAAAAAAAGGCTCCGTTACTGCGCCCTCGTGCACACACACACGCACACGGGCGCGCGCGAACGGATGAAACCGTACTTCTGTGCACGCGCGCAGAAGCCCAACGTGCACGTGCACGTGCACACACACACACACACACTAGAGGCACGCACACACGCCGCACACATTCCTATACAGGCACATGCATGTGAGCTGCAGAAGAGAAAACACCGTCAACTGCGCATTTTGGAGAATCTCAATAAAGAGTGACACGCACGCGCACACACGCACACACACACACACACTCTGAGGTTAATCAGATTACAGATGATTCATTTCTCGGACACTAACATATAAACTATTGTTGGCCGTGTCCTCCTCCCTGCAGCTCGGGGAGGAGACATGGATCCTCCGCCATCTCACACACCCTGAGTAACAGCAGCCTACCTTCATCCATCTCCCGGTCCTCCGGTCCTCCGGTCTCCGGTCTCCGGTCTCCGGTCCACGGTCCCTCCTTCCTCCGGCTCCGTCCACTCACAGATGAGTTAAATCACAAAAAGAGAAAATACAAAAGGAGGCGATCGGGCTCCGCAGCTCGTCCCAACTCCTGCTCTCCTCCTCGCGCGGAGAGAGGGGGGGTTTCTGGGGGTGGGTGCGTGCGCGAGGGACCGGTTAGACACCGATTTACCGGAGCAGCAGTGCGCTCCACCGGGGGAGAAAGCCGGGGGATCCAGGTGGTCTGAGCCGCAGGAAGCGGGGAGAAGCAGGGGGGGGGGGGGGGGATGGAGGAAAACTCCCAAAGCGCAGTTGATCTTACTCCGATTCTCAAAGTGGCTGCGACGCAGAAACACCTGGAGCCACACGCGCAGAGGGACCGGCTGAGAGACCTCCAGAGAGACAGGGGCCGGGGGGGGGGGGGGGAAACAGCCCGGATCCCGGGTAGGCTCCTCTCAGGTCCCGGTAGGATCCGCGCACGGCTCCGGTTCCACTGTGAGAAACTCCACCCACGAGCACGGAGCGTGTCCCTGAGTGTGAACCCCGTCTCCGGTGATCCTCCAGGTGCCGGGGCCTTTCTCACGGACAGGTTCCTTCCCGGTGGGTCCCCGCGTCCGGCTGCGGGAGGAGGCTGCCTGCTCCCCGCTCCTCTCCGCACCGACGACCGAGCAGGAAACCCCGGTGTGGGTAGCGCAGGTCCGGGCGGTGTCAAGTGCAAATCACCGGTAATCCACCGAGCAGCTCCGCGAACATCTGCACTTCACTGCCGTCAAACACCGGAACATGTCGGTGGAGCTCCGGGCTCCTGGAGGTGTGAACACCGGCTCCTGGAGGTGTGAACACCGGCTCCTGGAGGTTTGAACACCGGCTCCTGGAGGTTTGAACACCGGCTCCTGGAGGTTTGAATACCGGCTCCTGGAGGTTTGAACACCGGCTCCTGTAGGTGCGGACACACCGAGAGTCCCCTCTTTCCAGGGGGGGGGGGGGGGGCCCACCGGTGGCGACTAATCCTCACCGAGGCTCAACACGTCACATTAGCCGTCAAACCGCGCTCTTCCTCCGGGTAATCCCTCCGCTGCTGCCCGGGTCGGACCCGCTGCCTCCGGGACATTGGTTTCACCGTTAAAGTTTGGATCTCAGCCGCAGATTCCTGCGCGTGGTGCTTCCGCTCGACTGGAGGCGCGCGAGAGAGGGACCCGACGAACAGACACGCCCATACTGACTAGAGGTGGATCCATCTATACATCATCAATTTATATATCTATAATCATCCATCTATAAATCATACATCTATACATCTATACATCTATAGATCATCCATCTATACATAATCCATCTATAGATCTATAGATCATCCATCTATACAGCATCCATCTATAGATCATCCATCTATAGATCATCCATCTATACATCTATATATCATCCATCTATAGATCATCAATTTATATATCTATAAATCATCCATCTATAGATCATCCATCTATACATAATCCATCTATACATCATCCATCTATACATAATCCATCTATAGATCATCCATCTATACAGCATCCATCTATATAGATATAGATCTATATATATATAGATCTATGGTTGGATATATCTATAGATCCACCCATAGATCTATCCACCTACAATCTATTTATCCATCCATGTATCCATTTATCCTATAGATCCATCCATCTGTCCATCTGTCCATCTGTCCATCTATCTGTCCTTCCATCTGTCCATCTATCTGTCCTTCCATCTGTCCTTCCATCTGTCCATCCATCCATCCATCCATCTGTCCATCCATCTGTCCATCCATCCATCCATCCATCCATCTGTCCATCGGTCCATCATCTGTCCATCGCTGATGGGAATCATCTGCTGTCTTGATGTCTCCATTCATGGACGGACGGACACGTAGTTTTATTCGTGGCTCATCAATGACGATTGTTTTCTTATTAGAAAGTTTTACCAGCAGAAGAAGACGTTTCTTTAAAGACAAAAACAATGGTGGAA
Source organism: Reinhardtius hippoglossoides (assembly GCA_006182925.3). Lineage (NCBI taxonomy): Eukaryota > Metazoa > Chordata > Actinopteri > Pleuronectiformes > Pleuronectidae > Reinhardtius > Reinhardtius hippoglossoides. Next base: position 759,608 of record CM031673.1, read on the forward strand.
GGGAACTCACGTGGCCAAAGCTTCTACTCAACTCCTTTTTATTCATTTGTTATTTATGTAATCATTGAAATGTTTATTCTCTTTCCATACGACTGCAGGATGTGAAATACACTCATACAATCTACAATCATATTCAATCAGCAGCTGGTTCCCTTCCTCCCAGTACGTTACTACGACCTAAACCAGTGAAGCAGTGGATCAGGGTCTGAGCTGTTGATGAACAGATCAGGGACCAGTTCAAGAGAAGATGGCTGCAAGTTGCCGGAGCTCCTGCGTTTCTGCAGCAAAACCTGAGATTCATAAAAGTTTGTTAAGTTTGAAAGACCCTCGTCGAAGAGTTGTCCAGAGTCCTTGGTTATGAGAACCTCCAATACTGAGGAGAACATTAATAACGGTTCAAGGAAAAGGTCGACGCGCTGGAATCAAAATGTACAAGAACCTATAAACACAAACATATTGGATATATTGTAAATATGAATATTGTGATGTCCACTGAGTATTAAAGTATTAAAGAGTTGTTCATCCGCAGCTTCAGTGGTTTTTAATCCCTCAGGAAAGTTAGTTTAGCTTTTCAATAACAGGTCAAATTATGATTTTTCAGTGAGAGAGGAAAGGTGAGTTTTTAAATCTGTGTCAGAGCTTCACTGTGATGGTTTGACTCCGGGGGGGGGGGGGGGGGGGGGGGACTGTAGAAGGGGAGGGTTGAGGTGGCATGGGGGGGGGGGGGGGGGGGTTCTGCTGCTGCTGTTACCAGCGCGGCCCTGAATTAGAATCAGCCCCGTCGGGGGAGCGCGTTACGTGGCCTGACTGGTGAACGTCGTATCGCTGTGTAAGTGCAGACGTGCCTCGCATCTCCGAGTGAACAACACCGGGAACCCGGGGGAGCGCGAGCCGAGCGCGCACGGGGACGGGAGACAGATGAGGAGTCACGCTGATGTGGAGAGCCTGCACCGTGACACGCACACAACTTACTGTACACACACACACACACACACAACACGTACAGACAACTTACTGTACACACACCACACACACACTATAATCCCTGACCTACATGCACACATGTCACAATAGATGCATAGATCAGACATCATAGATTGATGCGGTGGATTGAAACTAAGAGGAAAAGCTGTTGGACGTCGACGCCCGCCCCCTCCTCTCACACACACACACACACACACACACACACACACACACACACACACACACACACACACACACACCACAATGCTGTCGCTGGTGAGTCGGTATTGAACAGTATTAAACCTTTTCAAACAAAGTGCAATTAAGGCTCAGGAGAAAAGAGATTTTTTTTCATTTTTCATTTCATAAAAACCCCTGCAGCAGCTGATTTCACTGATAAAATGAGCAACTGAACGGGGAAACGTCCTGCTGCTGTGTGCCGGTGGAACTGAAAGCCTCTCTAATCTGCAGGGATCATGGCACCGAGTTGAAAACCATTGCCTGGGGTGAAGGTAATCAGGAAGTAAAGGATTGTGACCGAATCTGCATCAGGGACAGTCGTGGTAAACCGGGCGTATGTGGTCAGATCCATCCCGAATAGAACAATGCTGCACACAATGTGATATTCTTGCCAATATGGGTCTCTGATTCCAAACGGTAACAAAGGAGCTGAGCTGTGTCGGGAGCTGCATCGTTCAGAAGCTGCTGGAGAAGAACGTTTGTTTCACAGCGAGCGACTGGACTCGTTTCAGAAGCTTCTCCCCGACGTGGCCCCCGGACCCGGTCCCCGGACCCGGTCCCCGTGTCGATGGTTCAGGAGGGTGTTTTCATCTGGATCCTCCTCAGACGTCTCCTCCTCCAGAACAAACAGCTGATTCACTTCAGTACAAACAGGGAACAAAGCAGCTTCCTGTTAAATCTCAGCTTCTGTCTCTGATCAGTTACAATCCAGATGTTTGACGACTCAAATCCGACATCTGGAGCAAGTATAGAGTTAAAAACCACCGAGATCCCAAAACTGCATCATAACAATGTGACTTGAGACGGAATTTTTAAATAATATTCATTGTTGTGGTGACGAATTTCCATGAATAAATGATTTATAGTGTATTTGGTTTGTGACACAAAGTCTATTGAGATGAATTATCTGTTTCAACAGGATTTTAAAACAAGTTACGAAATCTGAATTACTTCAAACACATAAACATATATTAACAACAGTGATGAACAATATTAGTTAAATAATCAATATGAACCTAAATATATTCCAAGCTGGAGCAAGGACCAGACACATCAATATTCACGACACTGTGAAAATGATAATGATCCACAGTAATATCATTATTTTTCCTCCACTTTTCTAATGAACTAAGTTAAAGTCATTTGCAGTTGGACAGAACTTAATAAAATGTTCTGCACATCCCCAAATTTTTTTAATTTGGCTAACAAGTGATAAAGTAACTTCCATCTCGTCAGTCGCCCTCTGAGAAATCATCTCCATCAGATGCCGTCTGAATCCAAACACGTTTCCCGGCCTTCCTTATTAAACGCGTTCCCGCCGGCCTCCTGCTCGCGGATCCCTCAGCTCAGGGAAAGTTTTCTGGTCCAAGGATTTTCATTTGATTCTTTATCCACAGTGGAGTCGAGTGTCTGTCGAGGGTCAGAGTCGTTTTAACATCTGTTAAGTTCTGAGCAGCGGTTTGTTCCGAGTTGTTCTCATGAGAAGTATGAACTCTCAGGAACAAACACTGATGAAATGATACCTTCAAGTTATGTTCGCCCCCTGGTGGCAGGCAGCCGTATAGATCATTAACTCTGGCCTTCTCCATGTTAGCAGACGGGTCAAACCAAGAGAAGTAAATCAAGTGTTCACATCGAGGACATATTGTTGGGAGGAAGAGGAGACATGTCGTCAGAGGAGCATCTGACTCCTTTGCTGCCAGATGTTTCTCCACCAGCGAGTTTCTGCTTGTGTCTGAGATCGAGAGACCGAAGCATGAAGTCAATGTTCTGTAAAACCTTTGAGCTGAAAGACAAGAGACACCTTTACATCTCAAATGTAGCTTCAGGAAACCAAAGACTCGTCACCATCACTAGACGCACTGTTATTGTGTAAGGACTTCAGGACCCGGACACAAACACAGGTTAGTGCAGCGGAGACAGTTGAAGGAATGAAGAAGTTCACAGACGCACAACAGGACGTGAAACAGGGAATCCAGGAGTCAGGAGGGAACCGAGCCGGCAACAGGTGGAGAACATCCGGGCGGAGACGGGAAACAAACAAACAGCAAACACACAAAGAGAGATTCTAATGGCAGCATTACACAAAAGCCAGAAGAAATAATGCAGCTATTATATTTCCTCTTGTTTCCTCTGATTGAGCCGGGTCTGACCGGTTTTCAGCAGCGAGACTGGAGCGTCCAGTCCGTCCCGAGGACATGGCGCCGCTCATATTCTAACCGCCTGTCTCCTAAACGCCGCGATGGCTGAAGCGCTTGGCGAGTGACAATCACCCGCGTCTCCTTCTGCGGAAGAGAAAACATATCGAACCTTTAATTTGAGTTTCTTCTACAATGAGCCCGGCCCCCGAAATGCACCAGGAGCCTGTTTTCGATCAAGTTCTTACACGACAACAGAACAATATTCTATTGAATCTCTCTGACAGAAGGAAAATGATTTGATTCAGTCGGAGCCCTGGGCTTCAAAATGTAACAGCTGCTTTATTCAAGTGTCTGAAAAGCTCCATACAAGTGGCTCATGGATTAGGGAGAAAAATAACTATTATTCACGTGCAGGAAAAACAGACCAGTGTTCGTGTTCGTGGAGGAAAGAATAAAGTTCAATGGAAATATACTGAATCTGCATCAATGCTGCTCGAGACGAGAAGAGAAGTTAGCATACGAGACTCAAACTGTTTTATTGGTTCAGACAAAAGGATCTTTGTCCTGCAAGCTGAGGTTAGTGAGACAAACTGATGAGCTCAGTCTCCTCTCGTCTCCTGTCGTCTCCTCTCGTCTCCTCTCGTCTCCTCTCGTCTCCCGTCGTCTCCCCTCGTCTCCTCTCGTCTCCTCTCGTCTCCTCTCGTCTCCTCTCGTCTCCCGTCGTCTCCCCTCGTCTCCTCTCGTCTCCTCTCGTCTCCTCTCGTCTCCTCTCGTCTCCTGTCGTCTCCTCTCGTCTCCTGTCGTCTCCTCTCGTCTCCTCTCGTCTCCTCTCGGCTCCTCTCGTCTCCCGTCGTCTCCCGTCGTCTCCTCTCGTCTCCTCTCGTCTCCCGTCGTCTCCTCTCGTCTCCTCTCGTCTCCTCTCGTCTCCTCTCGTCTCCTGTCGTCTCCTCTCGTCTCCTGTCGTCTCCTCTCGTCTCCTCTCGTCTCCTCTCGCTCCTCTCGTCTCCTCTCGTCTCCTCTCGTCTCCTCTCGTCTCCTCTCGTCTCCTCTCGTCTCCTCTCGTCTCCTCTCGTCTCCTCTCGTCTCCTCTCGTCTCCCTCGTCTCGTCTCCTCTCGTCTCCTCTCGTCTTCTCGTCTCCTCCCTCGTCTCCCTCGTCTCCCTCTCGTCTCCCTCGTCTCCTCTCGTCTCCTCTCGTCTCCTGTCGTCTCCTCTCGTCTCCTTCGTCTCCTCTCGTCTCCTCTCGTCTCCTCTCGTCCCTCCGTCTCCCGTCTCCTCTCGTCTCCTCTCGTCTCCTCTTCCTCGTCTCCTCTCGTCTCCTCGTCTCCTCTCCGTCTCTCCTCTCTCCGTCGTCTCCCTCGTCTCCTCTCGTCTCCTCTCGTCTCCCTCGTTCTCCTCTCTCGTCTCCTCTCGTCTCCTCTCGTCTCCTCTCGTCTCGTCTCCTCTCGTCTCCTCTCGTCTCCTCTCGTCTCGTCTCCGTCTCCTCTCGTCTCCTCTCGTCTCCTCTCGTCTCCTCTCGTCTCCTCTCGTCCTCCCTCGTCTCGTCTCCTCTCGTCTCCCTCGTCTCTCGTCTCCTCTCGTCTCCTCTCGTCTCCTCTCGTCTCCCTCGTTCCTCTCGTCTCCTGTCGTCTCCTCTCGTCTCCTCTCGTCTCCTCTCGTCTCCTCGTCTCTCTCGTCCTCTGTCTCTCTCGTCTCCTCTCGTCCCGTCCTCGTCTGTCTCCTTCGTCTCCTCTCGTCGTCTCCCTCGTCCTCGCTCTCGTCTCCTTCGCTGCAGAGCTTTCCAGTAAACCAGCTAATGACGCCTGTAACACAGCGAGGAAAGTGGCCAGAACAAGGCCTGATGTTTTCTAACAGGAAGTGAAGTGTCCAGAACAGCTGATGTTCTAACAAGTGAAGTGTCCAGAACAAGGCCTGATGTTTTCTGACAGGAAGTGAAGTGTCCAGAACAAGGCCTGATGTTTTCTAACAGGAAGTGAAGTGTCCAGAACAAGGCCTGATGTTTTCTGACAGGAAGTGAAGTCACCAGCTCCGATGTGCTCCCCTTCCCCGGTGTCCCTGCAGGCTCGGCCGGGACACAGCAGCCCAGAGGTCCCAGAGGTCCCAGAGGTCACAGAGGTCACAGAGGTCACAGAGGTCGACTTGTAGCTGCAAGGCCCCGGGTTCAGGAGAGTTCACGAGAGTTCACGTCTCCGCTCTTTCACGAAACCTCCCCCGCGTCCTGAGTCGCACTCCGATTACCATCAGGACTGAAAATACAAATCACTTACTGGTGCATTAAATCACACTTTTCATTAACGAGGTGCACAATTAATCTGGTGTCGGGTTTCTTCAGAGCGATTAGTGTTTTCAATTAGAATCATTAAATATGAAAAAGGATAAAAATCTCCTTTGTGATGCATCAAGTTAAATCCTGAATGTTGTAATATGTAAAACTGGTCTGACACGAATCAGTTGCTTTGCGTTTCTCTTTAGTTAGCAGTCTGTGGCAGATAGCTGCTCATTAATATTCATGAGATTACTGGTGATTCAAGTTGAATGCTTTATATTATATTATATTATATCATATTTGTGATGCGTCAGCGAGTATCAGACGGACTCGTGAGATTCGTCCAACGCAGAACGACGACGTTAGAACTGCACGTGAGAATGTTAAAGCTGAAGAGAGATTTTTCAAAATAAAATTCATTGAAACGACTTCCTGGGAAACGGGTGCAGTCGGTGTCTCCGCAGGTTTTATTGTGGTGAATTTTCTCCGGACAACAAATGTTTGAGTTATGTGATTTGACGCACTTCAGGTCTATTAATGTATTTCTACACATTTATCTGTTTACATTTAATTATTCCTGTTCCCTTTATTTATTTATTTTTACATTCCCACATTTATCCATGTGCTTCTGAGTCTTTGTACATTGCAGTGAATTATTTTTATTCTGTATTAATATTCATATAAATGATCAGAGGCAGTGAAATCTCCTGGAAAGAGGCGTGTCCTGTTTAATCTATTAAAATATAATTCTACATTTATTTGCACGGAGTCAGTGATTCACAGGACACGAGGCTACTGAAAAGAAATGTTTTTAAACTATTATTATTATTCATATAACACACACACACACACACACACACACACGCACACACACACACACACACACACACACACACCACACACACACAGACATTCATCATTTCATCATCATCGTTAATCATGGGTTGAATTGTTTTCCACCAATTTAGTTCGTTTCTTCTAATTTTAAACAATAAAAAACATGCTGTGATTTCGATTTGAAAGTTGTGTTGACATTTCCATAAATCATAGACTTTACACGATGGTGTTTCTCGTTTTTCTTTCGACAGTTTACACACGTGTGTGTTCAGGGAAGTTTGAGGCTGGAGATGAAGATGCAGGTGGAGAAGATGAAAGTTCAAACCTGATGATAGAAACTCATATTTTAAATACAACAAACAGCTGAAGTTATAATAATAATGAAGCTCAGATATAGAAACTTAGTTGAAACACAGATGTATGACTGAGGCTTTCCTCCCCCCCCATGTGCTTTGAGGCTCGTGCCTGGATGAGTCACGTCCCTCACATCCTCAGACCAGCTGCTCCGGGTCGGGGGGGTCACCGCTGCAACATTCATTTGGGATGAAGTGTTTCCCCTCCATGTTGAAGGCTATGAGCTGTGGAGCACGTTCTCAGGAGGCCGGGGGGCGGGTTGTGGATAAGGTCCTGACGAGCTGCTTCACCTCGTGGTTCGGCAGCTGCTGCGTGTCTGACAGAGACACCTTGTGTGGGGAGGACGGCTGAGGAGGTCGCTGAGAAGGTCGCTGAGAAGGTCGCTGAGAAGGTCGCTGAGAAGGTCGCTGAGAAGGTCGCTGAGAAGGTCGCTGAGAAGGTCGCTGGGGTCTCATCTATACCGAGAGGTTCAGAGAGAGAGTCCTCTGTGTGGAGCAGGGAAGCAACACATGAGACTCTTCCTTCTTTCCAAACTGTCAATCATGAGTTACTTTCTTCAAATTACACCTCATCACACATGCTCTTTGCTCTGCTTCATGTCGGTAAACGGCTCAAGGTTTCTACTGTATTTAGTTTCTTGTTGGCTCTTATCATGTTAAGCTATTTACTTTGCTTTAGTGCTTTATGAATAACTGTAGCCGACTGGAAGCAGGGAGGTTGTGTCTGTGTGTGGAAGCTCCTCTTCTGTGTCAGCATGATGGATTAAATGGTTTTAAAACGAGCGGAGCTGCAGTGGAGAGATGTTGGCCTCGACATGTGGTTCCTCTGGGTTCCTCTGCACAACGGAGCAGCTGCCGACATACATAATGGAGGAGAAAGGAAACCACTGGAATTTTAATTTGCATCATTTGGCACTTCCACCGACTCTGACGAATTTCAAATGATCCCTGGCACGAGAAGTGAAACTCAGTGAGTCCACTCTCCGTCCGTTTGCTCCGAGGAGAGAGGAGACACTTCTGTGGCGTCTGTGTTTGTGAAGCCCGGGTAATAAAACATCCCTCGGCCTGCAGAGGAAAGATGGATGAGCCGTGTTTTGGAATAAAAATCTTCTATTTTCCAGACGTGGGCGCGGAGAGAAACAATTTTAAACCCACTTGACGAGAATCAGCGCCGAAGAAAAACCTCGATCTAACTCGATGAATAATGAAAACACAAACTGCTACAGCTGTCGCACTGTAAAGCATTTTGTATCGGCCGTTTACATCCCTCCTTTTCTGTGGCTTTAAATCCCTCCCTCCATTTGCCTCCTTCTCACATCCCTTCCCTCCCTCCCTCCTCTTCATCCCTCCCTCCCTCCTCTTCATCCCACAAGTATTGTTTCTTTCCTGTTGTTCCATCGTTCCATCTGTGCATCATTCTCTCCTCTCATCAAACTTCTCCTTCCAGTCCTCTGTCCTTCACATCCATCTCTTCTTCATGTCTCCATCTTGTCTCCTCTTGTGAGACTGTGATTAAATACGACACTTACAGAACTTCTCTCTCTCCTCTCACTCCAACCTGTCAAGGCAGATGTGTGATGTGATTTGGTTTTTAAAGTTTTATCAAGTTAAGGTTTCGGTGTATTTGCTACGCGTGAGGCTGGAAAATGAAATTTGGCCCCGTGGATGGGTTGAGAATGTGTCAGGTCAGCCAAGTCGACGGTTTCTTCTAAAAGTTTTGTACATGACGCAAGAAAAAGCTGATCATCGAGAAACAGAGCAAAGATCCATCGAAGAAACCGTCTGAAAACAGAAAAACACATTTTATTTGACGGAATATTCAAATATGATTTGTCCTGTTGAATCCAGGTTTGACTCAGACGCCACGTTCCTCCACCGAGGAGAGTTTGATTTGGATCTGCTGCACATTTCACACATTGATAAATATCACTCCTCTAAATGTGTCTGACTATTTTCATCAGGATTCAGATTCAGAACAGGGACGTTTACACGCTCACATATTCCAACTATTAAGAGAATATTTCAATTGTGATGTTTACGTGAGCTGCTTATAGAATATCCATCCTAATTCTCCATGTCGCCGACGAAGTCCTGAATTAATCGTTCCTCTTACCTGGAACTGGTTTAATCTATGGTGGTATAATGTGTTTAACATTTTGGATTTTTTCACGCCTCCAACGTTTCTCTGTGACAAAGATACCACAGGAGCCGGGAGCATCCTGCAGCACCGACCTGGGCCAGCAGGCGTCTGGCAGACAACAGGCAACGTGACTGAGCTCCTCAGTGACGGCGTGCCGTGTGATTGTGAGTGACAGGCCTCCCGCCACACGTTCCTCACCCCCCCCCGTGGCTCACAATCTATTTAAGAAAAGGCAAACGTGAAACTTCATCTCTGCACCAAATGTTTCTGTCTTCACTTCATCTTCTTCACTTCTTCACCCACACCTCTTCACTCTATAAATAAACTTGCTCTCAACATGAATCCCGTCGTCTTTACGATGCTCTGTCCTCGCATCCACCTTTTCTCTCCGTCTCTCCTCCTTTGTGCATCGTTATCCCTCCATCTTGAAATCACCATCTGGCCTCCGCTCTCCTCTTTGTCCTCTTCTCCTCCTTTTATTTCTTTCTCCTTCACACCTCCCTTATCTTCCACCATCCGTCCATCCACCACCCGGACCTGCCTCAGTCAGAGCCAGAGACGAGAGGAGGAGAAGAACCAGTGCAGATCTGTTTCCCAAGTTTTCCGAACCTCTTCTCTCTGAAGAGTCCGGCGATAAGAGCAGTGTCACAGGAGGAGGATGATGGGTAATTATGCTGGTCTGGAGATATTCTTCCCTAATCTGGCCTCTTCCTCCCTCTTCATGTCCCTTTCTTTCTGTCTCCGGCTTCAGTCTCAGAATTTCTCATTATCTGCATCGTCCTCTGCTGTTTTCCTCTCCGGGGCTGGAGGACGTGATATGTGCAGTGATGGAAAAAGACCGACTGTGTCAGTTTAATCCAATTTTTTGGACTGCGGGCCCTGTGGATCTTTCTTCTTTACTCCGTCTCGTCCGTGCGAGTGTGTGTGGCGGATTGACAGTTTGGAGGATTGAGCCTTGAGGTGTTTTGTTTTGTTAGGATAGAACAATTCCATAAAAACACATCTTATAACAACAAAATACAATCATATCAGCAGGAAAACACCGGCGATAACAAAAATACAGGAGGACGATAGAGGATCAAATCCAAATATATGATTTCTTCCCACACGTCTTCTTCTCTGAGCTGCACGAGGCTGAAGAGAAACCAGAGACTTCCCTGTGAGATGTTCAGGGACCCTCTGTAGTTTGGACACTTGACTCAGAGCAAATCCAGGTTTAAGCTCCACCTCAGGCAGACTCATTAATATCACAGCCACTTGTCCACACCTACAGGTGCAGACTTTCATTATAGATTGGTGAAGGCCTGAGGTCAGAACGGAGCAGAGGACCTGACACTGAGATCCAGGTATACTGTGAAATGAAAAATGAAAGTGCAACGTGGAAATGTTTTGTCCAAACCCTGATTCCTCAGAGAGAGTTCGGGGGTTTTGTGATGACGTACGTGTCGTTCTTGGTTTTTAGGAAAGTGGTTGGTGAGGGCCCCCCCCCCCCCCCCTCAGAATCCATCAATGACAATGAACCAGCAGTTATTATGAAAACTCGAAGTAGTGAGGACGGCTGGTGAAAAGGTAACATCCGTGATGTGTAGTCCGTGGTCGTGTGGATGTGTTTAACGACGCCACTTAGACCTCGAGTCCTTTCATTCGCTCCCAGGAGATTTAACAACCACTCACACTCGGCCTCAGGTGAGTCCGACCACTGACGGCGTGGGAACGAGCGGCAGCGGCGCTAATGAGCCGAACCGCCTCGCTGGTGTTTGTATGGAGACACACAGACAGGACCACGGACAGCTCAGCGGGATCAGCACCTTGGACAGCGCCTGTCCTGACGCCCGGAGGATTTCTATGAATCAGTTTGAAACAACGTTCACGTCTGTTTTCTTTATGAAATATAAACTATTACATATAAATGACATGACACTGGTTGTTCTGCTGACGATTTAGTCAAACATACAAAGATTACAACCATGTAACTTTTACAAAACAGCTGTTAGAGAAGTGACTTCGTCACTAGTCCTTGCTGCCCTTCACTCGCTGGTTACCTGCGAGTTCTAGAATTGATTTAAAGATATTAAATCTTAAATTTTGTCAATATCTGCCCTCATCTAACCCCCAGTGAGTCTGATCGCTTCCTGACATCCTCCGACAACGTCCTACTGTGTGAAAACCTGCGTGAATAAACGTGACTTCAGAGGAAAAACTAACAAGTGAAAAAGAATTTGAAGAGTTCATCGCTGAGAAGGAGGAATTAGCTGATGTATTTTTATGCAGCTAAAGAAGAAGGTAACATGTTGTTGGTGAAGCTGCCCGGGCAGCTTGCCTCTCATGTGTGGGTTTCTGTCTGAGCTGGTTATTGTAAATATCAAACCTCACACTTCAGGATCATTTGGGCAGAAAATCAGCTTCACCTGGATCCAGAATCTGTGCGATTATCCTCTGGTGACGCATTCCTTCGTTTGAATGATCCTCTACTGACAATGAATCATCTCTATGTGTGTAACGTGTGTGTAACGTGTGTGTAACGTGTGTGTAACGTGTGTGTAACGTGTGTGTAACGTGTGTGTAACGTGTGTGTATGTGAAAAGCTGCAGCTGTTTAAGAGCAAACTGTACATTAAACTGTGACACTCTCCTCGGTCTCTGAAGCCACATTATCACGCCGCTCCATTCTGCTGCAGCGGCTGAGGCACACAACCGAAACACACGGAGCTACTTTCCAAACTCTGTCTTTTCATTATTTATCTGCGGAGCTCTGACTGAGCGAGAATGCAATCTCCCAGCAGTCCCCTGCTTTGTATTCACACAGCCGCACACGTTCACACCTCAGAGCCGCCACAGTCCGACCAATCAGCCGCAGGCCTCTGCAGTCCAGCACCTCGCGGCTCCACAAGCTGCTGCGCTCACACAGGGACCTCCCCCAGCACAGACGTGTGCATGTACGGGTTCCACCGGACCAGACCCGGGTTAGAACTCATTTATTCCTCAGTCCTGTGAAGCGTTAGATAACAGGACGAGTTCTCAGAAAGTCACAAAGGGTAATAAGCAGTTAGCCGCATAATGAGATGTAAGGTTGGAACTCGTCTCAGGGCTGTAACATGTACCTGTGAATATGTTAGATGGCTAATCTCCAACTGGAAATGAAATGTGGATAAATATTCACGCTGAGAAAAACAAATAGGACCAAAAACTAATCTCAAAGAAAAACTATTTATCGCACCGACAAAAACAAAAGCCTCTAAAAGACTAAATATATAAATAAACGCAGCCTATTTCCTTTGCTTGTTTGTTTCTCTGTGTTTAAAAGGAGGAGCGAGGAGGAGGAATCTCCTGTGGAAGTGTAAAGGAAGGAAAAGGTCATTCAGTTTGATGAAAGCCTCAAAGTTTCTGGACGAAGCCTGAAAACATCTAAAATCCCCCGAAGCTCGTTCTCGTGATGGAAACAGCTTCTGCTGCTGTTCTTACAGATGTCTGTTTAGAATATGATGCTCTGGTAAATTGTTGTGCACATGAATAACACGATGACGTTGTTGTGGCAGGACAAAGAGTTTTAAGTTCTTCATCAGAGTGTTAATCCCGTAAATTCACATATCGCCACATGTGATAAAACAATGTGGGTCAATTCAACGCTTCTGAAATCTTGTTTCATTTTGAGAAGGGGAACGGGGACAGAGGCGGAACAATGTGAGACGTGCAGACTGCTGATTATCCAGAGACAGGTCCAGCACCAGACCACGACAGAGACATGACGGACTCCAGAACCCGGCAGCTACTGGTCTGGATCAGGAGGAACCACCCCAACTGGGCCCTGAGACGTTGGAGGCCCAGGTCTGATCAGCCTCCGTGGTCCTGCTTCAGCTCATCATCAAACTCGTGCTGAAGACCTTCACACCTACAAGAGAGACAGTCGCCATCTTGTCCTAAATGTTCTAACTATGAAAGGAAACGTCACAGTTGTGGTTTCTTACATTTCCCATACAAAATGTTATATTTCATATGTGAAATATTTTATATGACATTTTTACAGTTGACATAAATGTCGAGTAATCTAGCATTTGCTTACTCTGCTGTTATAATCATGCTTTAGTTAAACTGAGAGTCAGCCGGAGCGCTCCTCAGACTGAGCAGCAGATCGAACAGATGCGCCGCTTGATGATGAAATTCTTCTCCCTCGATTTCTTTTTCTTTGCCCGTGTGACGAACAAAGAGCCGCTGCTGTGAAGAGTGACAGAGTTTCAGAGGGGGGGCCGTGAAGTGAGCCTCCTCCTGAAGAGACGGGCGCTTCACTGGCAAACACCAGATGAGAAGCGACGGCTGTTCTGAGTCGAGGGAAAGTGTCATCCACCGCTGAAGAGTGCAGAGGAACAGAAAGGGAGCTAACCCCGCGTCCTCCTGTGAGCAGGAAACATATCCACATGATGCAAGATTAACGAAGCCATTTGGTTTCATTCAACTTTTATTTCTATGAAGATACATCGTCGTTTTTAAATCAGGAGTTTGTAAACTAACGACACAGAGAAAGGAGACGTCAATCAAAACACAGCATGGGTTTCTTAAAGATAAAAGCAAAGGTTGAAAAATGAAAAGACGCCAGTTTCACAATGTTTATAAAGTAGAACATGATGAGACGAGTCCCGTTTCACTGTCATGTCCAGAGTCACAGTGAGGATCAGGAACAGCTGCAGCACAGAAGGTCCTCTGGGCCACGGTGGAGAAGAGGCTCGACTCTGCAGGTTCGGTTAAAACGCTCAGTAAAGACACACGTGGTAATAACATGTCACACAGGTTTGGTCCTGCTGAGTCACAGCGTGAGGTCAGGGTTAGACAAAGCACCTGTCAGTGACCGATAAGAACCAATGGGAAGGAGAACGTGGGCGTCTGCGAGTGAAGAACCTGAACCGGGCTCAGGAAGTGGAGGTGCTGCCTGGACACTCCGGCTCCTCCCATCTCCCCCTGAAGGTGAAGCTTCATTCTGTGTGGAGCAGTGACCCAGGTTCTTCTGCTCCTGCTGCTACATGTGATGTGTCGGGTGAAGCTCTTTGGGACTTGACCTGGTGACACGTGGGTCCAGCGGTCAGCACTGTCGCCTCATGGCCCGACGGTTCCTTGTTTCGGTTCTTTCTGTGTCGAGTCTCCATGTTCTCCTCGTGTCTGTGCAGGTTCTCTCCAGCTTCCTCCTCCAGGTCCAATCACATGAGGCTGTGGTCATGTGGAGACTCTGAATGAAGCAAAGGTTTGAATGGGAGAGTGATCGTTATTTATCTCTCGCCCAAATCCCAGCTGATTGGATCCAGCCTCTTACGACCCTCAAAGGATCAACATGGATAATGGAAGGACGGATGGATGGATGGATGATGGAAGGATGGATGGATGGACGGAAGGATGGATGGATGGATGGAAGGATGGATGGATGGATGGATGGATGGATGATGGATGGATCATAAAAACACAGAGTAGTAAGGTTTATGTGCAGAGTAATCTTGTGAAGTATAGAGAAAGTCTTAATACAAAGTTGTGCACTCATCTGTCATCAGGCTCATCAGACTCTTATCTGGACATAAATTAAACATCTTTAAGATCGATTATTGTCGGAGCTAATTATAAGTCAGAGCAATTTCTCAGTTCTTTGAATATCCGTCCTGGTGAGTCTCTCTCGGTAAACATTAAATTATATAACAGGTCCCACTGCAGTGACTGTGTGTTATCAGGGAAAGTTGCTGCAGTTATCACAGAGGGAACGTTGTGTTCCCAGAGTCTGAATGTGTTCCCAGAGTCTGAATGTGTTCCCAGAGTCTGAATGTGTTCCCAGAGTCTGAATGTGTTCCCAGAGTCTGAATGTGTTCCCAGAGTCTGAATGTGTTCCCACAGTCTGAATGTGTTCCACAGGAAGTAAGTGAATCCAACAGGGAGTCTTTAACAAGCCAGGGCGCCTCCCACAGATAGTCCTGGACATGGCTCCCACCTGCAGGAGGTTTCCCAGCTCCACTCCCGTCCTCACCATGTGGGAGGTAAACACCAGCTTCCAATACGGAGGCGGCGTGTGAATACCAGGCCCGATTATAGAAACATGAGCCAGATCTCCAGCCAGACGGCGCCAGATGGACGGACACGATATGGGAGAATAAGGGCTTAGAGCCTGTAGCCCAGTATTAACATGGAAGACTTCACCAGCCTGCTTCTATTACAGTGGCCTTTACAGGAGGAGGCCTCAGTCCAGACAGATTCAGATCGACTGAAGGGTTTGATCGGATGAACTGAACATTATCGTTAGATTTATTTGGACAACTCGTGCTCGAGTACGATGGGAGGACTTTTAATTTGTACATGTGCAGGAAACCGAAGGTCGGGAACGTTCTGGAGACACAAAACGAATCCTCACAGATTTAAACTGTTTTCTTACAATTTCCTCATTATTACATCGGACAAGGAGGTTAGGTTAGTGTGTGTGTGTGTGTGTGTGTGTGTGTGTGTGTGTGTGTGTGTGTGTGTGTGTGTTAGTTAGTTAGCAGGATTACACAAAGACAACTGGACAGATTAAATGAGAGTGGGTGGAAGGTGGAACACGGGTCAGAGAGGAACGCGTTGAATTTTGATTTGGATCCAGGAAATGAGTTTCTCCTTCTCTGCGGCGTCTCTCACAGAATCCATTGAATATGGCGGGAGGACATCCTGACCTCTGACCCCAGGAGATCCTGAGTTACAGGCACACACACTGAAGAGGTGCACAGCCCAACCTGAGCTCTGTCTGTCTGTGTGTACCGTAACAACTTTATGGACAAGCGAGCCATACCACGAAGCATGACAACATCACAACCTGGCAGAACAAACGAGGAACATATAAATGTCTTTTCCTGGTTGTACGCACATGAGACCAAACAAACACAACAACTAGTGGCCACTTAGTAGAATGACAGGCAGATGTGCTGTATGGAAATTCATTACTGGTTGTGAGAAAACTAAATGTTGAGCTGAGCTTATGAATATGAATGTGAACCTATAGAGGAAGTTCTCGCTTCGTTGCCGACATCCTGTGGTTCCAATACAATATGTACACACACACACACACACACACACACACACACACACACACACACACACACACACACACACACACACACTCCACTCGCAGCTCATTAGACAAATTAAACCACTGATGCGAGACGAAGACGCGCTGAATAAGTCAAAGTTAATGTGTTTAGTATTGAGACCGACAGACAGAATGAAGAGGTCGACTCCTGTGCTGATTTGAAATTGATGAAAATAACCACAAATATAATAATAGCAATGCAAACTCAAGTGAGACAGAATCACAGCGACGAGACACTTTACAACACAACGTCACAAACATGTTGGACACGACACTGCATCACACAGACTGTTCACAGAGCATCGCACACATTGGCTCATGTTCTTTTATTCTTTATATTGTTTTAAAGGCACATTGAAAACATGCGCACACACGCACACACATACACACACACACACACACCACACACACGCACACACACACACACGCACACACATACATCTGGCTCAGTGTGATCATAGCAGTCTGGCAGCTGATTGGATGAAGAGACCAAACAAACCCAGTCCAGGTACCAATGAGTCGCAGACGCTGGTTCTGGATTGTTCTGCTGCTGTTCGACTAGAACGCAGGTGAACACAAACCAACCCGACAAGTCCCATGTCAAGTTCCAGGTCCAGTCCCAGGTCCAGTTCCAGTCCCAGGTCAAGTCCCAGGTCCAGGTCCAGTCCCAGGTCCAGTTCCATGTCAAGTCCCAGGTCCAGTTCCAGGTCCAGTCCCAGGTCCAGTCCCAGGTCAAGTCCCAGGTCAAGTTCCAGGTCCAGTCCCAGGTCAAGTCCCAGGTCCAGTCCCAGGTCCAGTCCCAGGTCCAGTCCCAGGTCCAGTCTGGTCAGTGACTCAATCCCAAGTCAAGTCAGCAAAGTCTGTGATGAGTTATTTTGAACCCTTCAATGATTCTATATTTACTTTCAAGAAAAGAAAATCATATCTAGAAGAACAAATAAAGCTTTTCAAATCTATATTTATTGTTTTCAAATGGACGTGTCAACATTAAAAAGCTCTTTGCACTTCCTCTTCCTCCTCCTCCTCCTCCTCTTCCTCCTCCTCCTCCTCCTCCTCCGAGAGTTCGGCTGCCGTCGGTTTGATGAAATCAACCTGTCCGTCGGGGGGGGGGGGGGGGGGGGGGGGGGAGAGCTGATTGGCCACAGAGTCCGTCAGCTCTGTTGTTGGTTGTGTTGTGTCTGTTTGCATTGTTCTCACATTGTGTGTTTTTCTACCAACATCATCAGAAGAATCTCCCGAGCATCTGTGGATCTAATTCTGTCAGGACGCCAGTCGGCGCCGTCCCGTCTGCTCGCTCTGAGCTCACAGGAAATGAAACGTCTCACCTGTGCTCCGGCCTGTCGCGCGCTACGAGGCAGCTCCACGGTGTGAGCGTGTGTTATTGAGCGGGTGCATCCTTTACTCTCCCGCTGGGGCACGAGACCAAACCTGCTCCATGCTAATCGTGTCCTTTAATCACGCGGTTCGCCTCCTGACTGAGACGCAGATGGTGAGAAACCACAGCGCCGGTCTCAGAACGTGAACTCTGACAGTGTTAGAGCAGCGGTGACGAGCAGCACGTCCTGCTGGTCGACACCGAAACAGCCGGGACGCCTCGTATCACCGGATCTTAACAGTTTGATTCAACTTTAACAGCAGCAGAAGACGGAGAAACACATTGTATGTATTTTTATAATGTTTGTCACATGGATGGAAACGTCATTTGGTCGTTTCCTTGCTGCAGAGGTTTTGTTCAGTTTCTTTCTAGATGACAGCAAAACACAGAAATCTGGTGACGTCGAGGTCGTGAGGCGCCAAACTCACCACGACTCTTCCCGTGAAGCGAATCTGCTCCTCGT
Source organism: Reinhardtius hippoglossoides (assembly GCA_006182925.3). NCBI lineage: Eukaryota > Metazoa > Chordata > Actinopteri > Pleuronectiformes > Pleuronectidae > Reinhardtius > Reinhardtius hippoglossoides. The sequence goes on from CM031673.1 coordinate 777,467, forward strand.
CACTGAAACACTCGTGTGGCTCAGCCTCCGCTCAGACTGGTGCCTTCAGGTGAAGTGTGCTTTGGTTGAATTTAATGAGACACTTCACTTCCTGTGACTTTGCACCTTTACGTCAGATGATGTTGGAGATGGAGACTGAGCTCGGGTTGTTTACACATTGTTCACCAGCTCAGTAAATCAGTGCAGATACTTAGCTGCATCTCCCACAGACACACACACACACACACAGACACACACACACAGATACACACACAGACACACACACACACACACAGACACACACACACACACACAGATACACACACAGATACACACACACACACACACACACACACACAGACACACGCACAGATACACACGCACTTAAACACAACTCAGCAGCCAGCCGGTCTAATCATGTCTCAGCGGCGCCCTGTTTTCCTTGTGACAGCGCCGACAGTGAACTGCAGCTGCGAACAACGTGTTTTACTGGTGACATAAGCGAATGAATTATTCCTAATGATTGTGCCTGGCTGCCTCTGAAAGCAGCGTCGGTATCAGCGAGGCGGCTACAGGTGGCGTGAAGCGGGAAACAATCCCAGAAGCGTCGGGTTTCAGGGGAGGATGTTCTTCCTCTCGGGGGGGGGGGGGGGGGGGGGGCAGACTCCCCCTGGATGTCTGAGCTCATCACACGTTACTGGAGAGTCTGTGAATGTCCGTCTCCTGCAGGACCACGACGCGGTCCAGTCTTTATCAGATGTTAAGGGAATTTAAATATGTATTATGGGATAGATCCCCCTCCTCCCATCGGCTCTCTCATCAAATCATCAGCCCCAAAACACATGAACATCTGTTTTTCTTGTCGTCACCTGTTTAACTGAAGGAATCATCTGTCAGTGGGAAAGTCCTTTAGCTCCACTTACCCATGAAACGTCGGAGGTTTATTGGCGCTAAGTGCGACAGGTGGAAGGAACCTGTCTATTCACAGGTGGACACGTGTTAAATCCCTTCCACAGCTGCTGAGCCTCCAACCTCAACCACGGAGATCAGACCCGAGCGACGCAGCCGAGGAGTTTAACACACATCTGGTCATTTATCACCTGGAGCCCGGTGACAGCTGCTCAACTAGAAACCAATCATATGAGCAGAACCTGCGCCAGGATACAAGGACACTCAGCTGCTGGTGGCGTCCTTTAAACTTCAGCAAACTCAGGCCAAACTGGTGTGGAACCTGGTGTGGAACCTGGTGTGGAACCTGGTGTGGAACCTGGTGTTGAACCTGGTGTTGAACCTGGTGTTGAACCTGGTGTGGAACCTGGTGTGGAACCTGGTGTGGAACCTGGTGTTGAACCTGGTGTTGAACCTGGTGTTGAACCTGGTGTAGAGCCTGGTGTTGAACCTGGTGTTGAACCTGGTGTTGAACCTGGTGTTGAACCTGGGGTTGAACCTGGTGTGGAACCTGGTGTGGAACCTGGTGTTGAACCTGGTGTTGAACCTGGTGTAGAACCTGGTGTAGAACCTGGTGTTGAACCTGGTGTTGAACCTGGTGTTGAACCTGGTGTAGAACCTGGTGTTGAACCTGGTGTTGAACCTGGTGTTGAACCTGGTGTAGAGCCTGGTGTTGAACCTGGTGTTGAACCTGGTGTTGAACCTGGTGTCGAACCTGGGGTTTAACCTGGGGTTGAACCTGGTGGTTATTATCCAGCTGACGTGTTTCTTTCTCCAGAGTTAAAGGAAGGAAGGACTCGGATGATCTTTGAATCTTTGAGTCTCAAAAACAAAATCAAATCAACTTTAAAGATCTAAATCCAGTTTACTCATCTGCGTAAACTTTCCTAATGAGCGATGTCTTCTTCTTTTTCTTGTGCCTCAATCGAGCCAGGGACATATTTAACGATCCATTTGATTCTCATCCAAACTTAATTCGTTAATCTCGGATGAAATGATCTTAAATTGTTCTGATATAATGGAAAGAAGCCCAAACCACGATCAGCATTCGTGTGATTAACTGAGTGTTGATGATGTGGCTGCACTCATGATTGGCTGGCAGGCTGCTATGGCAACAGACACACTGACATGGCAGCGCGACAGACGTTAATTAAATGCCGAGGAGCCGACGAGGAGTCATTTGCGGAGCAGTCATTTGGGTCGTTTTGGCACATGATGAATTTGAGGTCGGGTTCGGGGACTTGTCGTAAACAGGTCATTTTGGGTCTGTTTAGTCAAACGGAGGATTGGTGTCAGTTCCGTGATGAGGACGGCCTCGTGCGTCTGTGTCCTTGAGTGTCTCCACCTACTTGTTCATTCATTACAAGTCACTCAGGGCGGGGACATCATCAGCTAAATCCCCAAGTAATGATACTGCAAGGGCACTTTGAAGGAACGACTGGATACCGCGCGTTTATCTCTTCCTCACCACACACACACAGATTGCACGAGCAAGCAAATTCCCACTTATTAATGATTTTCTCATTTAGTTTAGTGATTCAGTGCGAGGCCTCTGGCAGATGCCTTGTTTTTATGACTTGTGTGCGTCTGTGGTGCATCTGCTGCTCAGATTCCTGTTCAGCTGCAGGAGGCTTCTCCAGCAGAGAGATGCTTGGAACCGGCGTTCGGCCCCGTGAGTCCGTGATGAAGGTCCTGCTCGTCTTCAGTCAGCGCTGTGTGTCCAGAAGAGAGTGAGGCCGAGCAGAAGGGCGATTGGATCCAACTCTTCAGAAGATCTGGATTTTGTTATTATCATGACAGTGAGTCCATTCAACTCAGCTGGGATCGTTGAAGTCCACAGCACCGAGGCCGACCTCCTCCACGGCTGCGTTCGGACATTGAGTCCAAGTGAAGGAGCTGCGGACGACTTTCTCCACCCGACGAAAACATGTGATCTCCACAGCGGAATTAATATGGTAGGTCCGGCCTCCGCCCGCTGCACCAGCCCTCACCTGAAGCCTTGTTGCTGTGAACACATCTGAGCAGGGAACCTCCCGCTGAGCTCTGTGACAGATCAGCTGCTGAGAAGGTCCAGACCCAGTTCTCTCCAGTTCCTCCACAGGTCAGAAAGCTGCTCCTGTCATCACCACAGAGACGTGAGTCACACCTGAACTGGAACCATCTCCTCAGCTCAGCAGGTGCTCAGGTGCTGCGTCTCTGTGTGTGAAACATCTGCGCTCCGACTTTATTCTTGCAACAAATCTGCCAAAACTCCTCGTGTGGACAAATCGATTCAAATCTCAGAAGGACCGGCGCTGACTAATTGGAACAACGACCTTTTATGAGTAAAGATTTTCTGGAATGTTTTTGTCTGTGACTTTTCAGTCCCGTCACTTTTCTGCAGCTGTTGCAGCCTCAGGAAACTTCTGTTGTGTCGAGGAGACGTCACAACAGAGAACGAGTCACTGTCCAGACTTCAGTGGAATCAACATCCTGCAAATTCCTCCGTCAACGCTCACAAATCTTTAAACTCGAAGAAAGACGATAACTTGCTGCATATTCATGGATCAAAGCCGGAGTGAAGGCCCCCTGGTGAGCGTGCTGCAGGAGCTTTGATCACTGAAGCTGATGACCAAAGCAAAACCCTATTTGTTTTCCAGACGTGCTCCTGATGTCGATGGATGAATAAATAGCCAGACTGAGGGAAATGCTCTCAGGGGCTGTCTGGCCTGTAAACAACGCTTTAATAGTACAATCAATCTTTAATACCACAATCAATCTTTAATAAATAACTTTGCAATCGACGACTCAGCAGGAGAGCTGAGGAGGTGAAGCACAGAAAGGTACGAGGGGAGGGAACCGCTGCAGATGAAAGGAAACACGAGGAAGTGAAGAGCTGACGCAGGAGGACAAACAGCTGGGAGGAGGTGAAAAGACTGAATCAGGAGAAAGAGAAAGAGGGCGGAGGAGAGAGAGAGAGAGAGAGAGAGAGAGAGAGAGAGAGAGAGAGAGAGAGAGAGAGAGAGAGGAGAGAGGAGAGAGAGAGAGGGAGGAGGGAGAGAGAGGGAGAGAGGAGGAGGAGAGGAGAGAGAGGAAAAAGAGAGAGAAGGAGAGGGGAAAGTGAATAGGGAGAGAAAGGAGGGAGGAGGGGAAGAGAGTGAGGAGAGAAGAGAGGAGAGAGAGGAGAGAGGAGGAGAGGAGGAGAGGAGGGAGGAGGAGAGGAGGAGAGAGGAGAGAGGAGAGAGAGGAGAGGGAGGAGAGGAGGAGAGAGGAGGGAGAGAGGGAGAGGAGAGAGGAGAGGAGGAGAGAGGAGGGAGGAGAGGAGGAGAGGAGGAGAGAGGAGGAGGAGAGGAGGAGAGGAGGAGGGGAGGAGAGAGGAGAGAGGAGAGAGGAGAGGAGAGAGGGAGAGGAGGAGAGGAGGGGGAGAGGAGAGGAGAGAGAGGAGAGGAGAGAGGAGAGGAGAGGAGGAGGAGGAGAGGAGGAGAGGAGGAGAGGAGGAGAGAGGGGAGAGGGGGAGAGGAGGAGAGGAGAGAGGAGAGAGGAGAGAGAGAGAGAGAGGAGGAGAGGGAGGAGAGAGGAGAGAGGAGAGAGGAGAGAGGAGAGAGAGGAGAGGAGGAGAGGAGAGAGGAGGGAGGAGAGGAGGAGAGGAGGAGAGGAGGAGAGGAGAGGGAGGAGGGGAGGAGAGGAGAGGGAGAGAGAGGAGGAGAGGAGAGGAGGAGAGGAGGAGAAGGGAGGAGGGAGAGGGAGGAGGAGGAGAGGAGGAGAGGAGAGGAGGAGAGGGGAGGAGGAGGAGAGGGAGAGGAGAGAGAGGAGGGGGAAAGAGGAGGGAGGGGGAGAGGAGAGAGGAGAGGAGGAGGGGGAGAGAGGAGAGAGGAGAGGAGGAGAGGAGGAGAGGAGGAGAGGAGGAGAGAGGGAGAGGAGAGGAGAGAGGAGAGGGAGAGAGGAGAGGGAGAGAGAGGAGAGGAGGGAGGAGAGGAGGAGAGGAGAGGAGGAGGGGAGGAGAGGAGGAGAGGAGGAGAGGAGGAGAGAGGAGAGGAGGAGAGGAGGAGAGGAGAGAGGAGAGGGAGAGAGAGGAGAGGAGGAGAGGGGAGAGAGGAGAGGAGGAGAGGAGGAGAGGAGGAGAGGAGGAGAGGAGGAGCGATAAAGACGAGGATTGATGAAGAGAAAGAGGAGAAGAAGATGTGGAGAGAGAGTTAAAATGTGGCAACGAGGGCGAGCGACAAGATGTGTGTATATTTACAAAGCAATAAAACATGAGTTTGTAATGTAGCACGCTGGAGAGAGAGAGAGTGTGTGTGTGTGTGTGTGTGTGTGTGTGTGTGTGTGTGTGTGTGTGTGTGTGTGTGTGTGTGTGTGTGTGTGTGTGTGTGTGAGATGCCCAAATCAAGTTGTTATTATGATGAAGGGATGTGGAGGAAAAACCAATCACAGCTGGCCTTCTCCCAACTCGCCAGAGAAGAGAGAAATTGCTATTCTCTCGAGAAACATCAATTTTGTCTGCCCACACACACACCACACACACACACACACACACACACACACACACACACACACACACTCTGATAGGCCACATCTTTACATGGCCGGAGAGTCTTTTCCACCATCGGAGGGATTTTTCACAACTGACCAAAGAAACATCTTAGCAGGTAATTCCAGTGAAACTGCAGCAGCAGCCGGCTTGAGTCAACACACACACAGACACACACAGACACACACACACACACACACACACACACACACACACACACACACACACACACACACACACAGTCCAGTGCTCGGGCAGTTTCATTGGTTTGTGTTTATTTCTGACGATAAAGTACTGTCGACATAAATTGACCACTGGGCAGCCTCGTTTTTTATTATTTCAAATGGACTGCAGCCTCCCACAGGATGTGTGTGTGTGTGTGTGTGTGTGTGTGTGTGTGTGGTGTGTGGGGTGTGTTGGGGTGTGTGTGTGTGTGTGGTGTGTGTGTGTGTGTGTGTGTGGTCACGGTTTTCGAGGCGTTTCCCCCCCGACCCTCGTTTCGCTGCAGCTCCACTTTGAGCCGCTCATCTCGAAGTGTTTCCTCTGGGGAGCCCGAGAGCAGCCGACAGCGGGAAAGAGCAAGACTCACCTTCTACGCCCTTTTACAGAATAGGGGGAATTGATCTTTCAGTGAGTTTCCTCCCGAGTCATTCACACAGATTGAAACGCACACATCCGCCTGTTGTGCGACAGTGAAGCAGTTCCAGGTCGTGTGTGAGGTGAACTGCAGGGATGGACACACTGGTTGACATTGGAATCACCTGGAAACACAAATCTTTCTGTTATACAGCGGGAAAAATAGACAAGATAACAACCGACTGTGGTTGTGACGAGGACACGGCTTCATTCAGTGAGATTCGACTCGGGTGCTGGCAGGAGAAACTCGTTCCACAGCTACTGACCCGGACAACATGTGTGCTTTCACAGATAAATCCAGGAGCTTCAGAGTTCAGTGCAGGTGTGAAAGCAGAAGGGGAATCAGATGTAATCTAGTTATGTATGAGACTATTTCAATGGCAACAACACGTGAATCGTCCTGAGTCTTGAGTGGAACTTTTATTTCCGTTCATACTGTCACAGAAGTGCTTTGTGCAAAAGGTCATTTCACAAGTTTGAGTAAAATACCAAACTGTTGCAGCTTCCACTGGTCGAAGGGAAAAACCGTCACACCTCCTCCCGACAAGAGGATTAATCTTTATCTCCACTCGTGTTTGTGGTGCCCTGACATATGATTGCAACACGCCGCTCTCCACACATCAGAGACAGGTCCTTGGCTGCGTCCGCCCCTGTGTGCAGGCCTCTGTCCGCTAATCCTCAACGCCGCACCGAGGGTTTCTGCCTCTGCAGCGTCCGAGCGTTGCTTCAGGAAGACGACTTCGCTCTCTGATTTACTTGAGCTCAAAGTGCTCATCGGCAGAGAGGGCGTTTAAAAAACAGTGTCGCCGCTCAACACATCAATCTGACGCTCTACGGAGGCGTGAATGCAGAATCCGATGTCTTCCTTGTAAAAGGTTTTGTTGACTTTATATATTTTACAGCCCGAGGGTTAAGTGGCTCGTTCTGCGGCCGACACATCGACAGGCGGCCGACACACAAATAAAACCAGAGTCGGATACAATCGTCTCTACAAGTCGTTTGATTCACCGCAGCTGAATGAGCCCTATTACCAGTGTGTGCTCCGACGTGTGGCATTGTGTCGGCTTTTGTGTACCGTGCTGCAGATAAGAGGCCGTGTCACCGCACCCGGCTGCATTGTTCCTGTGATAAGGACGCAGGCAGGGAGACGCTCTCCTCTGCAGGAGACAGAGATGTTATCTGCAGGGGGGGGGGGGGGGGGGGGGAGCTGAGAACATGAGGGGAGGACGGTGGAGGGGGGGGTGTGGCTGGAGAAGATGTACCAGGCGTCTGTGTTTATACTGTGTCTGTGATGGATGAGTGGACAGAGCAGGTGAATAGGATACAGTGGAGGTGGTGTGTGTGTGTGTGTGGTGTGTGTGTGTGTGTGTGTTGTGTGTGTGTGTGTGTGGATGTTTTATCTACCAAACAACAGCCATAAAGTTTTTGTAATTGTTTCCGTGCCATAAGTTTCCTTTGCCACATTTGAGAAGTTGCCTCCTGCACCGAGGGTTTTTCATTTTACACAACAATGCAGATTGTGAGTCTGACAAACTGGAGGAAGCTTCACATCATCATCTCCACTGTGTGAGTGAGGAACCGTTCACACCTGGTTCAGCTCAGTCTGAAGCTGAACATCAGGTTCCTCAGAGCAGAAGAGGAGTTCTGGGTCTGGATCAACCTGAACCAGGGTTCTGTTCATCTGCAGTGAAAACACTTTGAAGGTTTGGACTTTTGGACCACTCACAGGAAGTAGTCCCCCATCACACAGACACTGAGCGTCTCCACCATGTGTCCCGATGTCCCTGCACTCAGAGACACAGCCGGTCCTCGAAAGACCCAAAACACAATGGAACTGTGAATAAAAGCATTTCCTCGTCAGATCTGAATCTTCTCAACTCTTCGCTTTGTCTATTCTGGAGCCTCCAAGTCAGGATTCATCTTTGAATGTGGTTTTATTATAGTCTCCCCCCCCCCCCCCCCACTCGAGCATTTCCTTTTAAGATGATATGAAAAGGCAGCTGGTGCTGTGAAGTCAGTGTGAGACGCAGCTTTAAGGAGCCTGATGGTGTCACATGCACACGGAGGTTCTGCTCATGTCAGTCACCGTCCGGATGTTTTCACAAGTGTTCCATGAAGATAACGTGAAGAAGAAGTGACCTGAATTCTTCCTGGGTTGTTTTTCTTTAAGCGTGTGTGTGTGTGTGGGGGGGGGGGGGGGGGGGGGGGGGAATTCAGATCTCCACTTTCTGTCCTGGCTGATTCGGAGACTCGCTTGTTTCCCAGAGTTCCACTGGAAACAGAACAAACTGGTCTCCCCTCAAAGCAACTGGTATTTATGTGGGTATGACGCCATTGAGAGGTAATTACATGTTGTCAGAAATAATATAAACACTAAATGTATATATATATATTCACTGTATGTATTTGTAAAGGGTCTGTGTTTCTAATAACAGATGTTAGGTCAGAGGAGCTCTTCTCTCCCAGTGTTCTGTGAGTGCAGGTGTTTTCTGCCCAGTCATCCTGGATCATACTGGATCTGCTGAACGCCCGGCAGGTGGGGGGGCGGGGGGACGGGGGGGGGGCAACTCCTGCCCCTCACTCCACAGCTGGGCTGGATCAGACAGGGGTTAAGCACCTTGCTCAGGGGCACTTCAAAATTATTTACTGAGACAGAGCATCTTTGGCTGCGATAGCGGGGCTTTGAACTGTTGACCTTCCAATCACAGGCCCACTTCTCGACCCCCCCCCCCCCCCCCCCCCCCCGGTGAACCCCAACCCACCCTGCCCAGGCCTTGATTAATGTAGGAGGGTGAAGTGGATGAGGCAGAGGTTCCTCTTCCTCTCCGTCTGCCTCTCTGAATCCATCCGTCTCGGCCACAGGCTGCTCTGTATAATAAATGTTCACTTTCCCTCAACGCTGATTAAAAGTTAATTTAGTCTGACCTCCCTCTTTGTATCCGTCTCACACTTTTAGACTCTCTGTCTTTTTCTGTTGCACCAGCGTCCTCAGGTGTCCCCCACCACCAGGTGTAGAGGACGGCATGTCAGCGCTTCACCATCTTAATAAACCTGGGACTCCGGTCCTGACAGTGGCAGCTCCACTGGGCCCGGGCACTGACTCACATCAGCCTGAAGGGGACATATGCAGTTGAAATGTGAACCTGGTTGGAAAGAAAACTGTCACTGCAGTGATGAGGCTGAAACTCAGCTACTGCTGAAGGTTTGAATGTGTGTGTATGAGGGTCATGTCTGTGTATGAGGGTCATGTCTGTGTATGAGGGTCATGTCTGTGTATGAGGGGTCATGTCTGTGTATGAGGGTCATGTCTGTGTATGAGGGTCATGTCTGTATATCAGGGTCATGTCTGTGTATGAGGGTCATGTCTGTGTATGAGGGTCATGTCTGTGTATGAGGGTCATGTCTGTGTATGAGGGGTCATGTCTGTGTATGAGGGTCATGTCTGTGTATGAGGGTCATGTCTGTGTATGAGGGTCATGTCTGTGTATGAGGGTCATGTCTGTGTATGAGGGTCATGTCTGTGTATGAGGGTCATGTCTGTATATGAGGGTCATGTCTGTGTATGAGGGTCATGTCTGTGTATGAGGGTCATGTCTGTGTATGAGGGTCATGTCTGTATATGAGGGTCATGTCTGTGTATGAGGGTCATGTCTGTATATGAGGGTCATGTCTGTGTATGAGGGGTCATGTCTGTGTATGAGACATGAGGGTCATGTCTGTGTATGAGGGGTCATGTCTGTGTATGAGGGTCATGTCTGTATATGAGGGTCATGTCTGTGTATGAGGGTCATGTCTGTATATGAGGGTCATGTCTGTACATGAGGGTCATGTCTGTGTATGAGGGTCATGTCTGTATGAGGGTCATGTCTGTTATGAGGGTCATGTCTGTGTATGAGGGTCATGTCTGTGTATGAGGGTCATGTCTGTGCTATGAGGGTCATGTCTGTATGAGGGTCATGTCTGTGTATGAGGGTCATGTCTGTATATGAGGGTCATGTCTGTATGAGGTCATGTCTGATATGGGTCATGTCTGTGTATGAGGGTCATGTCTGTGTATGAGGGTCATGTCTGTATATGAGGGTCATGTCTGTATATGAGGGTCATGTCTGTGTATGAGGGTCATGTCTGTGTATGAGGGTCATGTCTGAGTATGAGGGTCATGTCTGTACATGAGGGTCATGTCTGTGTATGAGGGTCATGTCTGTGTATGAGGGTCATGTCTGTGTATGAGGGTCATGTCTGTGTATGAGGGTCATGTCTGATATGAGGGTCATGTCTGTGTATGAGGGTCATGTCTGTGTATGAGGGTCATGTCTGTGTATGAGGGTCATGTCTGTGTATGAGGGTCATGTCTGTATATGAGGGTCATGTCTGTATATGAGGGTCATGTCTGTGTATGAGGGGTCATGTCTGTATATGAGGGTCATGTCTGTGTATGAGGGTCATGTCTGTATATGAGGGTCATGTCTGTGTATGAGGGTCATGTCTGTGTATGAGGGTCATGTCTGTGTATGAGGGTCATGTCTGTGTATGAGGGTCATGTCTGTGTATGAGGGTCATGTCTGTGTATGAGGGTCATGTAAGAATGCTCCTCACTCCTCTGTGTACACGTGTTGTTGTGGTACTGGGATGAGGATGTCTGCTGTGTACTGTGGCTCAGCAGCCTGTTGTCGGACCTTCACGGTTGAGCCTCTTCCACAAGGATTCATACTGTTTTTTGAAAAGGGACCAACCCATAAGTGTGAAAGACTCGTTCTCTCATCACCTGCCGAGCAGAGACCTCAGACCGGAGCTGCCGGGGAGTCGAAGCGAGCTGGACCGAGGCAGCGAGATGAAAAGAACCTTCTGTTTGCCATCGCTGCTTTATGTCAATATGTTCTCTCTTTTTTTTTTTACTGTTTCTGGCCTTGAGACGTCAATTCATAATTGATTCATAACTGTGTCTTTTCACCTTGGTTACCACAGCATTCAAACACATAATAACTCATGTTCCAGTCTGGTTTGTAAAGCACTGAACGATCCTGCATCTCTCTGCTAAGTGTTGCCTTTTGATAAAGGTCAAATGCTGACGGATGAAATATGTGTTGATGTTTTCCAGAGGACTGAATTTTATATGAAGACGCACAGTTTTTACATCCACTGGAAACCTCAAGCTTGGTACCAACATTAACGAGGTGATCAATGAATTAGCCTTGATTATGGAAGTATCCTGTTCATCCCGACCAGAACCGGGTCCATCTGCTGAGCTGCGGTTTGGGGGATCGGACAAATAAAGAATAAGAAGAACCACACAGCAGGTTTAGCTGATGGTGTCGTCTCTACCTGCAGCATTCAAACTCTTACACAGATTGTTGGAGTGATTATGACGACGATAACCTGATGGAACAAACTCCCACTCTCTCCACATCGTGTGTGAGCCGACAGCAGAGAGCGACTCTGTTCTCTGAGGGTCGCTCTGTGGACGCTCAGAGAGCGACTCTGTTCTCTGAGGGTCCCTCTGTGGACGCTCATTTACAGGCTCATCCTGTTTCAGATCCATTGTTACTGATGTTGTGCTTTTTGCTTCACATTCTCTAACAAATTGGCTGAATACAGATATTCCGGAGTGAGTTCCTGACAGAGTCCTGCAGCCGGCGTCCCTGTGGAGCAGATGGTAATCCACCGCTGCCAGTGGTGAGACGGCTCCTGGATCATCTCACCAACTAATAATCACATCTCTGATAGAAAAACAACAGTCTGGCTTCCCACAAACGTGTCTGCCACTGAGGGTCTGTTTCTGTTTGTGAAGGAAGGTGATTTATCGTTTTCCTTTCAAAGATTGTGAGAAATAATCTCACAAGGCAAACCGCTTTCACTGCAACATAACCTTTCATGTTAGAAGTTCCCAGAGACTATTACAAACAAGGGCAGATAGAGAAAGAGTTTTCAGAGATGAAGTCGTCAAGAGGTTCATTCAAACAAAGTCCCTTCTGATGCATCTGTCCCCAGACCACCAGGCCTGTGGGGGGATGAGTGTTTCCCCACCTCCTCTGTGGCTGCTCAGGCCAGAGAGTGAGTCTGAGGTCCTGCGGCTGCTCGTGATCCATCTGCTTCAGACTGCAGCCATCAGCCTGTAATGGAAGCATCACCCGGCAGAGCAGATGGAGAGCGCAGAGGCTCAGGGAGCTAATGGAGGTGGGCTCGGGTCTGCTGTGTGTCTCTGGATGTACGTTTGTCCACTTGTGTGCACACAAATGTGTTTGTGCATCTTGTGGAAAGAGTGTAAGTGAGGCGGAGACAAAGGGCAGGCGTCAGTGCACGCCGCTCTGAACTCCTGGAGGCCGGGCTAAAAGGGGTGAGCTGGTGTTGGAGGCGAGGTCAATCTCACTTCAAGTCTATTTGTTTTCCTTCTCCACATGTTCCATGCACTGCCTCCACGTCTGGACTGTTTCCTCTGTGGAGCTGGGCGGATCCGCAGGGGGTCCGAGGCCCCTCGGGGTCCTCAGCAGGGGACGTGAAGCTGTGTGACTGGAAAACACAATCAAGCATCTACTCGGAAACTGATGAGGTCACACACTGTTTCTCATTGTCGGCTCCATTAGGTGTTTTTTTAAGTTCTACCTGCGCTGTCAGCGTGCGACTCATTATGTGAAGTGAATTTCCCCCATGTGTGGATAAATAAAGTTTCATCTATCTACTTTCTCTTCTCCTACAAAACGTCTGAGTCTCAGAACAGGGTCTGCAGGAAGGACAGAATCCCTACGTACAGAATCACATGCACTGATTCATGATATATAACATCTGATTTCACACAGGCAGCAGACTCAGTTACAGATTCAGGTGTGTTAGAGAAACACAGAAACTTTCTCACTGCTCAGGTTGAACAGAAACGCTGTGATGAATCTGTCTGATGCGTTCCTCAGGTTTATTTCATGCGTTAGACTGAACAACACCGGATCCATTCCACATTTCCCTGGAAGGCCGAACTTGAATTGAGCCAAAGGAAACAGAGGCGGACGAGAGGAGTTTCTGCTCCGACGATGGAGTGATGATTATCTTTTGTCTTTGCGGCTTCCTGCTGTTTCCTGTGTGGCAAACGAGGAGTGTTTGCGATGCAGTGTGAGAAAACATGAATTTATTAACGCGCTACGCGAAGCCTGCGATGATTCAACGTCTAAATCAGTAGATGCCTCATGTATTCACCTACGCTCAGATTAACATTACACACAAGACACTTCCCACATTAATGTCAGTCAAAAGCAAAAGTATTAACTCATTATTAGCATCTAGTGTTTCCTAATGAGGAACAGAGACTCGGTCAGGGTCAGTGGAGCAGTCGAGCGTAGGGACTACACTGCCTCAGTCGAGGCCGGGAGTAGATGGAGTCTGTGGCCGTGTGACGGACGGGGCTGATCCCTGAGATTAGACTGTGACCCCGGGGACCAGGAAGCAGATAACAACCGGCTCCCTGTTTGTCGTCGTCAGGTTGCAGTGATGAGATGCTGCTCTGAGATTTAAAAACCTGCTTTGTGGGTCAATTCAGCCGATTTAGCGGATTACGTTTAGATTGTGAAGCGAACACCACCTGAACCCGAGATAAACCGGATTGACCAGGATACCCTGATGTGTTTAAATGAGAGGGAGAGAAGCTGGAGGACACTGACCCGAGAAAAGAGGAGAGGGGACGGTGGAGGGATGGAGGGATGGAGGGATGGAGGGGTGGAGGGGTGGAGGGATGGAGGAGGGATAGGATGGAGGGGTGGAGGATGGAGGGAGTGGAGGGGGTGGAGGGATGGAGGGGTGGAGTGATGGAGGGATGGAGGGATGGAGGGATGGAGGGGGGGAGGGATGGAGGGATGGAGGGATGGAGGGATGGAGGGTTGGAGAGATGGAGGGATGGAGTGATGGAGGGATGGAGGGATGGAGAGATGGAGGGATGGAGAGATGGAGGGATGGAGGGATGGAGGGATGGAGGGATGGAGGGTTGGAGAGATGGAGGGATGGAGGGGTGGAGGGATGGAGGGAGGGATGGAGGGATGGGGGTGGAGAGATGGAGGGATGGGGGGGGTGGAGAGATGGAGGGATGGAGAGATGGAGGGATGGAGAGATGGAGGGATGGAGGGAGGGGAGGGATGGAGGATGGAGGGATGGAGGGATGGAGGGTGGAGAGGATGGAGGGATGGGTAGGTGGAGGGATGGAGGGATGAGAGATGGAGGGATGGAGATATGGAGGGATGGAGGGATGGAGGGAGGGGGATGGGAGGAGGGATGGAGGGATGGAGGGATGGAGGGATGAGGAGGATGGAGGGATTGGAGAGATGGAGGGATGGGGGATGGAGGGTGGAGAGATGGAGGGATGGAGGGGTGGAGGGATGGAGGGATGGGGGTGGAGGGATGGAGGGATGGGGGTGGGGATGGAGGGATGGGGGTGGGGGATGGAGGGATGGAGGGATGGGGGGGTGGAGGATGGAGGGATGGAGGGTGGAGGGTGGAGGGGAGTGGAGGGATGGAGGGATGGAGGGATGGAGGGTGGAGGTGTGGAGGGATGAGGGATGGAGGGATGGAGGAGGAGGGGTGGAGGGATGGGGGATGGGGGGGTGGAGGATGGAGGGATGGAGGGGTGGAGGGATGGAGGGATGGAGGGTGGAGGGATGGAGGGATGGAGGGATGGAGGGGTGGAGGGGTGGGAGGTGTGGAGGGATGGAGGGATGGAGGGGTGGAGGGATGGAGGGATGGAGGGATGGAGGGGGAGGGATGGAGGGATGGGGATGGGGGTGGAGGATGGAGGGATGGATGGGGGATGGAGGGATGGAGGGTGGAGGATGAGGATGGAGGGATGGAGGGTGGAGGGATGGAGGGATGGAGGGTGGAGGGTGGAGGGTGGAGGGATGGAGGGATGGAGGGATGGAGGGGTGGAGGGATGGAGGGATGGAGGGGGGATGGAGAGATGGAGGGATGGAGTGATGGAGGGATGGAGGGATGGAAGGATGGAGGGATGGAGGGATGGAGGGATGGATGGAGGGATGGGGGGGTGGAGAGATGGAGGGATGGGGGGGTGGAGGATGGAGGGATGGAGGGATGGAGGTGTGGAGGGATGGAGGGATGGAGGGATGGAGGGATGGAGGGGTGGAGGTGTGGAGGGATGGAGGGATGGAGGGATGGAGGGATGGAGGGGTGGAGGGATGGAGGGGTGGGGGGGTGGAGAGATGGAGGGATGGGTGGGGGTGGAGAGATGGAGGGATGGAGGGTGGTGGAGGGAATGGAGGGATGGAGGGATGGAGGGGTGGAGGTGTGGAGGATGGAGGGGTGGAGGTGATGGAGGGATGGAGGGATTAGTAGGAGAGGGCAGGCAACTTGGAGCTAAAGTAAAGGTCAGTGTGGATCAAACAGTGATCCTCAGCCCTCTGTGTACTGCTGCCAACCTGCCACTGTGTGTGTGTGTGTGTGTGTGTGTGTGTGTGTGTGTGTGTGTGTGTGTGTGTGTGTGTGTGTGTGTGTGTGTGTGTGTGTGTGCGTGTGTGTGTGTGGTGTGTGGTCAGCTCTCCTCTCCGTCCCTTTGCTTTGGTTTGAAATGGGATAAGTCAACTTCAGTAACACACACACACCACCACACACTCGTGGCGCTGCAGTGTGTCGCAGCTCGTTATTAGTGGTAACACCCCGGTTCTCTCATTGCCCCCCCCCCCCCCCCCCCCCCCCCCCCTGTCTCCCCCGTTATCAGCCTCTCTTCACATTAGTCGGTTGTTTGAAGACAAAAACAGGAAAATGAGAAAAGCAGCCGCTCCAGGAGTTTATTTCTTTAAACAACTGGGTTGTTTGTTTTTTATACATTTTCATATTTTCAAGGTGATTTCAGTGAACAACAACATAAAAAAAAACATCCAGTCTACTCTGATAATTAAAATGTTTGATTTAAACCGCGACTTGTTTCTTTTCCGTTACGATTAGCTTTTTAAGAAACAAAACTTTTCTGTTTAAAGTCACTGAAACTTCAAAATGTCGTCACAGTCACAGTTTAATAACTCAAACAGAGACATTCCAGGAACTAGTCTGACTGGATCCACACGTGCTCTTCTGCATTTTCACTCCCAACATCCATCCCTTGATTTGGATCTAAAGACATTTCCAGACATGACCGGGTGAGTTCGTTTTTTCTTTTCTGAGAAACGCAGCAGGAGATTCTCTGGGTCAGGAGCGTTCAGGCGAGAGGTGGCGTCTGCCGAGCGGCAGGAGGAAGGACGTGACGTAACCACTGCAGGTTCCCAGCACATCAACACCCTTATCACCAAAACCCCTCAGATCTCGTGTTCGACCGTGTGTTCTTCCTGTTTGGCTTCCTGAGATGTTTGTATTCCTCCAGTTTCACGTCCGGCACATGTCCGAAACTCCATCAACACGTCAGCTCACTTCATGGGAATCCTCACAGCGGCTCACCCAAGGCTGTCCAGAGTTTTCACTCGGGGGCCGACAGGAAAACCTTGGTTCTCACCTGCAGCCGCTCTGGATGACTCTGGAGAGCGTGTGGAGGTCAGTGCAGGTAGGAAGGCGACTCCCGTCTTCTAACCGAAACGCTGCGCTGGTCAAACATCCGTCCGTGGCTCCTCTGGCTCTCCCTGAATCCCAGCTCTGAAACGGGGGAGTTCTTGAAAAACCCACAGCCCTGGAACCCGTCGTCATTCTCTGGCACTTTGACGTGATTGAATCAGAAAGCTTCCCCCTGAGGATGCTGGGAGACTCCGGTCCGGACCGACTCTATTCAGGGCTGCCGGGCCCACGGCCAGCGCTCTCTGACAATGTTAGTTTACCTTGCAGTAGAAAAGTCAACTCTGTTCATTCTCCATTGTCAAAAAGCATCTGTGGCATCGCTATCATTTGGTATTTTTGCTCAGGACGGCAGAGATGAGGTCGACGCGCTGAGGGATGGACGCAGAACAGGGACCTGCTTCCTGATTCACAAAAAGACCTGTACATGATGGGTGAAATATCATTTTGCACATTTATCACACTAACTTTCTGATGTGTTTGCTGGTACTGCTTCTGTATGGCCAATCGTCTGACGGCTGATGGTAGTGATGATGATGCTAGTGCCATGCAGGGCTGGCAAAGACTGAAAATCCTCCGTAAAAAGCACGAATGTTTCACCAAGCCAGAGGTTTGTGGTCAGATTTTAAAAAGTCGTCTCGAGCGAGATTAAACAAAAACAGCAAAGTTGCAGTTTGTGAAACCGAAGCATCAAACTGAAAGACAGAGATGAGGGGAAGTGGAAAGTTGGAACTTACCGCCCGTGACTTGTCCTCTTCCAATACATATAATCATTTCATCCACTGATAATATAAAAGTGTGAATTAATGGAGCTATAACAAAGCAAACTGAATCCTTTATAAAAACCAACATGAGGAGCATCTGCCGGTAAAATAATATCTTGGTTTTACCGATAGTTCTTCCACTTGAGCGATATACAGCAGAGCTACATCATGACGGGTGAAATGACTGTGAACCAAGCGCTGCTTTTACAGCTTTACCTCCAACATCATTTTCAGAAGCTCATGATCCTGCAGCAAACATCATAAAACCCCAGAGTTACCGCGGTGGCCAGATGGTCTTGTTAAAAACTTCCTCTGGGCGTGTGTGCACGTGTCTGTGCACGTGTAATGGACAGCCGGGCCGTATAGATGCCAGGTGACATTAAGCAGGAAACCTGGCAACACGGGTGATTCCTCATCTGCAGCATCGATACGATCCTCAGAGGCGACCGAGGGATAATTGGGAGAGTGAGGGAAGGTGAGAGGCAGTGAAGGAGGGAAACTGAGGGGGGGCTGGAGGAGGAGAAATCTCTCTGTGGCGTTTTAACGACTTCTCTCCCCCCGTGTGAAAACGCATATACACTAAGCAAGTGCCAGCGAGAAGGACCAGAACCAGAACGTCTGCAGGAATAAAGCTGGGTTTATATTCGTGCTGCTCATTAGCAACAGCCCCTGTGCACGTGGGAGAGCCTCAGCCTGTGACACAGCTCAAACCACGGAGAGGCCGAACAGTCTCTCATGAACCCGCGATTAAATGAGCTCCATCGAGATTCTCATTTGGATCTGCACCAAATCACAAACACTCTTGTCTAATTTTGTAACTAATAACGCAGACTCACAATGTTCAAGAAAACAAAAAAAACAATCTCCACAACCTGATTTGAAATGCCTCGTGTTCCTTCTGAACTGGTTTGAGAACGTGGGAAACATTCGGCTCGTGGGGCGGAAGGTAAAAACTCTTTCTCACGATGTAAAAATCACTTCATTGTTTTTCTCCAATCACGCAAATTGTCTGAAAAATGTCATAATTAATGCACTAATTCTTGAGTTATGGACAGAATCGTGTTTGGTTTGATCTCCTGCGAGGTGTTACTGAGAAATCACATTTACGAGAAAGATGGAGAAACAGACGAAGCTCGACGGCAGAGTTTTATTTTTCAGGGTAAGAATTCAGCCTCAAACAAAAACATTTCTTTTAAAAAATATTATTCATAAACGTTCTCCAGTTGTTCACCGACATGTGCTTTATTTTCACAGCACTTAAATATAAAAATGAGTCTGAGCCGAGTGGCGGCGGTTTCACTTCAATTATTAAAATAAATTAATTTCCACAGAAAACTCACAGGTGAGAAACGTTGTGTGTGTGTGTGTGTGTGTGTGTGTGTGTGTGTGTGTGTGTGTGTGTGTGTGTGTGTGTGTGTGTGTGTGTGTGTCTGTGTGTGTGTCTGTGTGTGTTCAGCGGCGGGCTGTACATCAGACCTGACGTTAACAGACAGGCCTCCCGCTCGGAGATGGATGAGAGGGCAGATTGAGCTGAAGCTGATGAAGTGGCCTGATGCTCGTTAGACGGCTGCCGATTGGTTGATGAATGCTTCACAGTCTTAGGGGGCGTCGCTCACGTAATGATGGACGAGTTTGGGGTTTTAAGGCCTCTCTCTCTTTTTCTCTCACTGCGAAACCCGAAAGGCTATTGATTGGTCGATGCTAATTAGGGAGATATCTCCAGGACTTTACCTGTGACGCAACGTGTGATCACAATGTAAACTAAAGTCGTTAATCTTCACAGAACCATGAGAATCTCTGCAAAGTACAAATTCATCCAATCACTGTAAAGACTTTTCAGTTGTGGAGTAGCTGACACTCCTGACGTGTGAAACCGAATCTGCATCTGGAATCAGACGATAACAATAAAACATCAGGACGACAAAGAGAGAAAACGGCCTCAGAGTCGAATGATGCAGCTTCACATTCAGCTGCAAACCTCCTCCTCATGCACAGAACGCTATGATCATAACACAAACCATCATCTGCAGCTCTGCAACAACACAATGCTGAGGCCTCAGTGAAGAGGGTGCAACCATCCCGCCTGCAGAAGCATTAGCAGAAAACGAGTCTCCACCACGGACACCCAGCTCGTGTGTCAAGAACGGAAAAGCTCTTCCTTGCAGGTGCACTTATTCCAGTGTTTGTGAGGTTTTTAAAAAATGCAATTCACCAGAGTGGGAGACAAATGTGCTTTCACAGGAGAATAAAGAGTAGAAATTAGATTTATAAGGTGCAGTGACACGCAGTAAGTAGTTTGAAAAGCAATACACAGTTTTGTTATAATAAATAAGCTTTGGGAAAGTGCTGCGGGTCAATAATAAACTTTAAAAATTATACAGTTTGTCGAAGCAGCGTTTCTTCAAACTCGATTTTTGCAGACAGCTCGAGAAGAAAAAGCGTGAAGTAAGCAAACGTGTGTCTGTTGTGTCTGAGGGAGAGAGAGAGGATCTCACGAGGTTCCAGAGGAGCTGCTCACAGTGCAGGGAGAAGAACCTTCACCAGGAACCTCTTCACTTCACAAACCTGAGGAGCTGCTCACAGTGCAGGCAGAAGAACCTTCACCAGGAACCTCTTCACTTCACAAACCTGAGGAGCTGCTCACAGTGCAGGGAGAAGAACCTTCACCAGGAACCTCTTCACTTCACAAACCTGAGGAGCTGCTCACAGTGCAGGGAGAAGAACCTTCACCAGGAACCTCTTCACTTCACAAACCAGAGGAGCTGCTCACAGTTCAGGGAGAAGAACCTTCACCAGGAACCTCTTCACTTCACAAACCTGAGGAGCTGCTCACAGTGCAGGGAGAAGAACCTTCACCAGGAACCTCTTCACTTCACAAACCTGAGGAGCTGCTCACAGTTCAGGGAGAAGAACCTTCACCAGGAACCTCTTCACTTCACAAACCTGAGGAGCTGCTCACAGTGCAGGGAGAAGAACCTTCACCAGGAACCTCTTCACTTCACAAACCTGAGGAGCTGCTCACAGTTCAGGGAGAAGAACCTTCACCAGGAACCTCTTCACTTCACAAACCAGAGGAGCTGCTCACAGTGCAGGGAGAAGAACCTTCACCAGGAACCTCTTCACTTCACAAACCTGAGGAGCTGCTCACAGTGCAGGGAGAAGAACCTTCACCAGGAACCTCTTCACTCACACACACACACACACACACACAAACACGCACACGCACACGCACACGCACACAAACACACACGCACAATGGCTGCAACACTTCAATTTATAGGTTTTCATATGTTTCTCTCAACTTAGACATCAATCAATCAATCAATCAATAAATCAATCAATCAATCAATCAATTATCTAATAGTATATTATGTGAAGTTATTTAAAATGACATGACTTTATATTGTGTCACATGATCTAAAGGGAAGGATATATGTTTACAGTATGTGAGGTGATATGACCTGATGTTGTGATGTATATAAATATATATATATATATATATAATATATGTGAAGTTATAGGACGTGATGTGGAAAGGGACGATAAATATCAATATATCCTGCACATACTCCTCATAAATCAATGCTCTGCTCCTGCTGGAAATCAAATGAGAGAAAGCCCAGTGTGAGTTATCCCACGAGATGTATTCACAGAATTGAAAAGCAGCGCCTGATATGAAGTGAAGGTATTTCTGGAGCCGCCTGGTGTCAGAGGCACTTTCACAGGAGCCTCCTCTAATGACCGTCTGCTGGGGAAATGCTTTTTAGGATGCATGAGATTTTTCAGCTCCAGTGCCGCCTTGTTAAAGTGAAAAGTGAACCCCCCCCCCCACACACACACACACACACAGAGTACAGTAAGGAGCCTCCTCTGGATGAATACATGACGCTCCTCTCTTCACTGTGGACTCATCGAAGCTCCTTCATCATTTTAATGTTTTCTCTGCGTCACCGACACGTTTGTGTTGAATCTAGTGTCTGAGGGGAACCTGTGTGTGAGACCTCAGGTCCTGCTGAATCCAGTGTCTGATGGGAACCTGTGTGTGAGACCTCAGGTCCTGCTGAATCCAGTGTCTGATGGGAACCTGTGTGTGTGTGAGACCTCAGGTCCTGCTGAATCCAGTGTCTGAGGGGAACCTGTGTGTGAGACCTCCTGTTGAATCCAGTGTCTGATGGGAACCTGTGTGTGAGACCTCAGGTCCTGCTGAATCCAGTGTCTGATGGGAACCTGTGTGTGAGACCTCAGGTCCTGCTGAATCCAGTGTCTGATGGGAACCTGTGTGTGAGACCTCAGGTCCTGCTGAATCCAGTGTCTGATGGGAACCTGTGTGTGAGACCTCAGGTCCTGCTGAATCCAGTGTCTGATGGGAACCTGTGTGTGAGACCTCAGGTCCTGCTGAATCCAGTGTCTGATGGGAACCTGTGTGTGAGACCTCAGGTCCTGCTGAATCCAGTGTCTGATGGGAACCTGTGTGTGAGACCTCAGGTCCTGCTGAATCCAGTGTCTGATGGGAACCTGTGTGTGAGACCTCAGGTCCTGCTGAATCCAGTGTCTGATGGGAACCTGTGTGTGAGACCTCAGGTCCTGCTGAATCTAGATGTATTCTTGTTATTTTATCATTATTATTATTATTTATTCATGTCCTTTTCTGTTTTACTGTGTAAATATGAAGCTCTTTGACTCTGGATCTGTCTTATGACTGAAACACTCGAACATGTGGATGCAGTCGAGTCCAAAAACCTAAAAATACCAAACCTGTCCTTTATGTTGTGTCTTTAATCTGCTTTTAGATTACCAATATTTACAATAATCAAGTTAGATTAAAGATTTATCAAAGCCACAAAACAGAAACACAACGACAGCAGAAGTGAGCAACAACAGACGTGTGTGTGTTGTGGCTCTTGCACTCGTGTTCTCCGCTAAGACTCTTGTGTCTCGGCCTCCGCAGTTGATTCCTTATCAGCTGACGATGAATTAGGATTTAAACACAATGATGTGGTCCGTTTTATTCGCTACATTAAAGAAGAACACAGACGTGTGTATTTGATTTGACTTTATCATAATCTTTTTTTTTTCTGTGCAGTCTCCTGGTTTCTGTGGACACTTGGAAGTGAATGTTTCAACAGCAGGCGATTACATTTGAATCAGCACGCCACCCGGAAAGATAAAACATGACGAATGCAGCAATCTGTCCTCAGCTCCTCAGCCGTCAGGTCTGATGTGTTAAGAGAGGCGTGTTAAGAGAGGCGGCCTATAAAAGAGAATTACATTTTAAATTGAATTTTGAAGTATTGTTCGTCATGTAGCGGCGAAGTGGGAGAGATGGATGATGGGAGGTTTTCTCTTTGCATGAATACCTGTGTGCTTTACGTTACATGTTTAAGGAGATTTACGTCTGTGCAGCACTTTCAGGTTAATCTTCTTACTCAACTACACAATAGGCGCGGAGGATGGAAGTGTGCATGTGGGCTTTGTGGGAGACAAGCACAACTGCAGAGTAAAAATGTCGTCGCCTCAATGACTTAACGATGCTCCTGCAATTAAGGAGTGATTATACGAGGGGGGAAGTGAGAGGCAGAGAAAAGGAATAACAGCTGAAGGAGAAGTCATAGAGGAGCTTCAATAGATTTGTTTTCTGTGTCTGATGGAGGACGAGGAGTCGCCGTGAACCTGACGGAGAAATATCTACTTCTGGATAAAGGCCGGGTTGCTGGAGAACACAGAGGGTAAGAGTGGACCTTGTCTGTATAACCACCACAGCAAAGCACAGGGTTCGTCTGCTTCACCTTCTTCTCTTTCCATTTTGATCTCATCCGTCCTACATCGGAGGCAGAGGACTGCCGAACCTAGTTAATAACGTGGAGGCTACTGTGGTTGGCGTGCGTGCCTTCAGCTACAAGGTGTTTACAATCATCTAATGTCTCTAGCTGGACTCGGGCTCTTGATTCTCCTCCGACACTGCAGCCGCGTTCTCCTGAGGCCCCGTTCCTCTTCTTCTTAATCATTGTGAGACTGGATGTGTTTCAATCATTTCTCAGAGGATTCCAATTCATGGATCTTAGGACGGATATTTATGAGTGTGTTTGAAATTTGGTGCAAATCAAAATAACGCTGTGGATGTAGCGGATTTAAACGTGTATATATATACAGTTAATTCTAACATCTGGACCAGAAGTAGTTGGTTCACAGCTGCTAAATCTGTCATCTCATAATCTGATGTGCACGAGTCTTATGACAAAAAAATGACCTTGAAGAAAACTCTAAATCGTGCAAGTTCCCCCGGGGACACACCGGAGGCTGAAGCGCCGCGAAGCCCCAGGAAATGCTGTCCGCTTCCTTTCGGCGCCGTGTTTTGGGCTGTTCATACCGGCAGAGAAGCGCCGCTGCTGGCACGCGATCAGCAGCAATGGTTTCGGCGTCTGTTCTAGTTTGTTCGCTCGTCGCAAGCGAATCGGGCCGGAAGACACACTGGAAAGCGATTTTAAACGATCAAAATGATATATGATATGAATGATCAAATATGCATCCTATACTTTTGATTCTCCTGCTGTTCTCCTGGATTTTGTACTTCCAGGCGGCTGCTCGCCGTAAGAAATGACCTTGAAGCAAACTCTAAAAAACCTTTATTTAACTGAGTTAGATGAAGAGTCTGGACTGAGCTCATACTTCAGTGTTAAGCTGCCAAAGCCTCGTCCTTCTTTGGATCTTAGTGTGAACACTGTAGGACGACATCTGAGGATCCTCAGTGGAGTCTCAGTACCTGCAGAGGCCGGAGGCTGTGAAGAGTCGGTCTGTCGGTCTCATCCTTACATCAGTCGCTCGACTCGGGGCCTGAGCTTCAGTGTGAGGGCAGGATGGGAAGATGCATGAAGTGGGAATCCAGTCAGGAGGTTTCTAAGTGAGGGAAGAGCGACGACCTGCAGCTGAAACATCCCCAGCAGCTGGAGTCTGTCCAAAATGTATTGTACAACCATATTTTGACATTTTAGTGCTAACACAGCGAGAAAAGGAAAACCCACTTTAGGAAAAACAGATATTTAGGGAAATGGAGCCAAGTGCATCCGAGAAGTGATCCATCGACGACCCTGCAACACGAGGCAGCGTTACATCCTCCACAAAGAGACATGTAGGAAGGTTCTGGAAGGAAAATCAATGCTTCCAACATACTGCACCACCGACAGCACGATCTATACAGAGAAAATATCGCTGCCAATACGACGACGGGGCAACACCCTGGTGTGAAATAGCCAGAGGAGAAAAGAGTCCCATTGAAGTGGAGCTGCACGATGTCACGGCCGTGAAACATTCATTAAAACCCGGTCTTTCCACAGCAAGAGGGTGAAGACGCCGGGTCGCTGCTCGGCCATTCATCCTGAATGTGGAGCAATAAACGAGGAGTGTTAACGTGGGAGGAGAGATGATAGGAAGGGAGGAGGGAGGGAGGGAGGGAGGGAGGGAAAGAGAAGCTGAGTGCTGCTGAGGATCAATTCTACAAATCAGGAGAGCAGCCAAGGAGTAGATTTAGATCCACGAGTCTAGATAATCAGAGTCGTACGGATGAGCTGGAGTGATGGATGGATGAAAGTGAGGGTGGAGGAATGGAGAGAACTGTGCTTGGAGAGAGAGAGAGAGAGAGAGGAGAGAGAGAGAGAGAGAGAGAGAGAGAGAGAGAGAGAGGAGAGAGAGAAGCTGTGTGGCTAGAAAAAGACATGAGGTGGTCCGAGATGGAGCGGCTCTAATCAGACGGATAAGAGGTTGGCAGAAGAACAGATGGACTTCTGTGGAGGAGCGGATAGAGGGATGCAGGAGGTGAAGACGGAGGAGGTGTTACAAAGGACTCGGTGTTCCTATAATAACTGGAGTAATGACGGACTCCCGTGATGGAGGGAGAGATACAGAAATAGTGATTGGCACAGGAATTGATG
The DNA here is from genome assembly GCA_006182925.3 of Reinhardtius hippoglossoides. Classification (NCBI taxonomy): domain Eukaryota; kingdom Metazoa; phylum Chordata; class Actinopteri; order Pleuronectiformes; family Pleuronectidae; genus Reinhardtius; species Reinhardtius hippoglossoides. The sequence goes on from CM031673.1 coordinate 802,747, forward strand.
GTGGTCCCAAAAATAAAAAACAGAGAAATGAAAAAACGGGTAACAGATGATGTTGTCATCCACCCTGATGGATGAAGTGGTAACGTTTTATTTCATCTCCTCCTTTTCACTATTTTTAACCACTGTACAAACTACAGTATAATAATATATAATTAGTATTATATATTAAGAGGATCTTGTCTTGTCTGTCTGTTAATGAGCAGGATTATTTAAAACTTGGCCCATTGAGCTTTAGACATTTTGTTGTTGTGTCGCCTGGAGCTACTTGCTAACTAGAGGCTAAAGATACGTTCTGCCAGAGTAACGCGTAACGCTAAAGAGACGTGGGTGGAGTCGTTCATGTTGCCTCTGAGCAAGGCAGCTATTTCAGCACCGAGCTCAGACTCTGAAATGAGCCACAGAAAGGAACTGGAACCAACCTGGAACACCTTATTCTGCTTGACTTTTTATTCCTGGGAGATCATTTCCGGGTGCTCGGTTTTATGTAGGCTGATAAAAAAAAGGTCTACGGACAGACAGACAGACGGATGGAGGGGTGTGTCACTTGAGGGATTGTGTCACTGGACTGAGGAGTCGTCACGGTGAAGCACACGAGGACAGAAGGTGATTAGCAGGTCGACAGAGTGAGTCAGTCCTCGCTGATACAGTGTTCCGGGAGGAGGCCGGACGGCAGCGAGCGATGGACGGATGGAAAACGAGAAGTGATCCAAAAAGGAAACAAATGGAGCTAAATGAGAAGAAATGCCACCTCACACACACACACACACACACGCACGCACACACACACCAAACACACACACACACACACCACACACACACACACACACCACACAAACACACACACACACACACACACAACACCACACACACACACACACCACACACACCACACAACACACACACACACACACACACACACACACACACACACACACACACACACACACACACGGATGATGCAGAACTTCACCGGTGCCCAGCGAAGGGACGAGGAGGAGAGCAGGCGGCCTGATGGATGGTGATGTCACCACGGTTACGAAACAAAGTATTTAGTCCCACGTGAATAATGTATTCACTTCGCCATCAACCCGTCTCTTCCCTCCCTTCACTCTCTCCTCCGCTCCCCCCCCCCCCCCACGCCGCCGTCCATCCATCCGTATCGCTCTGCCCGCCTTCTCATCTCCGAGCACAAATAAGAACAAATTGAAGCTGTAGGGAGTGTGACACGCGTGTGCACGTCCGGTGATGTGAGTGCTTCCCGTGTGTTTCTGTCCGTGTGTGTTCACAGAAGGAAAGTTACAAATTGACGTGGAACTCGAACCTCAAGGCTGCACGCGGTCGTCTGGACTGAACCGTTCACACCTCACGGAAATACAGCATGTGACTGGTTCCACATGAAGAGGATTCACATTCATAATCAGTGAATTCAATATAATTGTCATTGTTTTATCTGTGGTGTTCAGCACATTGGATTCAAAGGGAAACACATTGGATGAAGGGTTTATGAACCAGAAGCTTTCACACCTGCTTTGCTTGGTTCAGACCTTCAGACCCTCAAAATGGACCAATGCACAAACAGACCTGTTTGTATCTCTCCTGGGTTTAACAGCAGTTTCACTCTTCACCAGATATAACTTAATATAATATGATGATCTATTGTGGAACAGGCTCATGTCCAGAAATTAAATGCACCGGTGCAAAACAAAGAGCGCCTCCCACTTGAAGAGACAGAAATCCTCCGTCACGGCTGTGATGCTCCCGCGTCAGACGAGAACACAAACTAACTAACGTAGTAAACCCAAGCTGTCTTTGTAGCAGGAGAAGAACGTGACTGTGGGATCAACCCAGCGCCGGTGAACACAGAGGACACCCACGCCGTGCTGTGTCCACCTGGGGAGACCAGACGCAGGGACACAAGTGTCCGTCCACTCCACCTGCCTGCAGGCAGCGGACAGGACGGACTTTGATCTGCTCGTGCCCTGTGGGGTCTGGCTTTGAAGGGATGCCTGGTAAAAAGAACCCACACAGACACACAGACACACACACACAGACACACACACACACACACACACACACACACACACACACACACACACACCCCACAAATGTCTAAAGCGGGGAGGTGAGAGGTTTTCTGAGCTCTGGTGAAAACAGATCAGTAAACTCACAGTGAAGCTTCTCGTCAAATCTCCCAATAATTTATTCGTCCAAATCAGCAAATTATTCTGAGAAATCAAAGACAAGAATGTTGAAAGAAGCTCCGTCACACAATGTTAAAGAAATTCCTGGATCGGGCCCAAAAGCCTCGTTCAATCCGCGGAGCAGTTTCTGTGATGTTGCTCTCGATCAAACAAACCGACAGCGATGGAAACACAACTTATAATAAACTGATCCATTCGGAAGATTCTCCCCCTTTTACATGGGATTGAATCATGTTGTTACGCTTCTGCTCTTTATATAATAAAACTGCATTTAAAATTCAAAACCTTTACTCCGGACTCCCTCACGGTCCAGTTCTGCCAACCCGCCCTCAGACCCACAAAGCTCGGCACCAGAACCGACCTGTGACTGATTGTAATCACAGTAATCACACAGTAATCACACCCCCGCACTGCTCGGGCTCTCACGCTGCAGCCTCTCGCTAATATTGTACATGTTTGATTTTAAATTCAGGTATATTTTATTTGTTGTGTTTGATTGTGATTGTTTTTATGGTTTAATTTGTTGTAATGGCTGTTTTGAAAGGTCTTATGCAAATATAGTTTTTATTATTATGGCAAAGCAAAAAGTGAATCCATTAAGAGAAGTGTGTCTGAGCTGTGAACCCTCTAGTTATTCCTGTTTCCTGCTTCTAAAAGCGACCTTGGGAACCTTGACGGGCGCTTTACCAGTTATTATTATTATTTGTATTAGTATGCACTCTTTTGCAAGTCTTTACATATTCACATTACACAGAGTCAATTATTTTTACTCTTTTTAAAGTGTGAAATAAAGGGAAATGAGGTTGATTTGACAGGAGAAGCAAAGATTTCCCCTCAAGTCTCAGTGTCCTCTGGAGAGTTCAAGTTGGTCCTCACAGAGAGAGTCAAACCTGGACACCCACACACACACACACACACACACACACACACACACACACACACACACACACACACACACACACACACACACACACACACACACACACACACACACACACACACGCAATCTATTTTGCAATTAAACACACCCCTCTCCTGAGCAGGACTCCTCATGGAGAGAGGGAGGTGTTTCCACTTCAATTGCTCCACAAGAGTTTCATTTGCATTTCTTAAAAGTCAAAGTTAGCAGCAGCTGCTTACAGAACTCAGAGGAGGGGGGGGGGGGGGGGGTGGACGAGAGGAAGGACTGCGAGCGAGTGATAGGACAGACGAGAGGAGATGAGGTGGAGGAGCATGAGGGAGGAGGTAGAAGTGGCTGTTCCACTATCTGCTCACTTGATTCCCTCTCCCTCTCTCTCCCCCCGGCTTCTCCTCCTTTTCCTCCCTCGCTCCGTCCACCCTCCTCGGCCTCGCCACGTTTTTCCTCTCTCCTCTCACCTAATTTCCTGTCTTCTTGTTTCAACTTGCATTTGCAATTCGAATGCGTGAGCGTGCATATTTTTAAACTGTTTGACTGTTAGTATTTGTGCCGAGAAAGCAGCCGCCTCCTCTCTCCCTCCTCTCCTGCCTGTGTTATTGAAATGCGGTGGATTAGCAGTGGGCAGAGAGACGATGAAATAGATGGATGAAGCCACCTGTTCCTGTTTGTGTGAGTCACAGATACACAGAATGAGCCCCAGAGAGCACAGGCGTGGCTTCACTCACATACCGGCCACGAATTTACATCTTCAGCAGCCGGATCTCAGTATTTATAGCAGGTGATTTGGAATTCACACACGGATTCTGGTAATATAACCCGGCAGTGCAGGTTATTGAACTTTTTTCAGCCCAGGAGCCCAAACTGTGTCGTTTCATCCTGGTCTTCCTCTGGGATGAAGGCTGATTAAAACACTCTTCTCCAGGCCAGGGCTGGTTTCAGCCCCCGAGAGCCAGGACGGAAAAACCACTCAGCCCCACTGGGATTTCATATTCAGGAATTTGTACCAAGTTCTGGGTGATTATCAGATTATCAGTGATTTACAAAATGACCTGCAAGATTCAGTGCATTCAGGAAACAATCAGTGTGACGTGTCAGGCAGTGGGCATAGTGCTGGTGTGCGTGTGTGTGTGTGTGTGTGTGTGTGTGTGTGTGTGTGTGTGTGTGTGTGTGTGTGTGTGTGTGTGTGTGTGTGTGTGTGTGTGTGTGTGTGTGTGTGTGTGTGTGTGTTGTCTTTCCCTCCCCCTGTTTTCTCTACAGGTGAGATGGGAGTGGTTCCTTCCTCCACTGATTACAGCTTGTCCAACCAGCAGAGGGGGGGGGGGGGGGGGTGTTCTCTCTGACCTCAGCCTGTGTGCAGCCCCCCCGAGCAGTCGTTGTGTTGCTGTTAGAGCAAACTGGTTAAAGTACACTGGTAGATGTGGTGGGAAGGAAGGACTGGTTTTATCCTCTTGATTGTTTACTCCAACCAAATTTTGTGTAATAATGGACTTTTCAAAAATAAAAGGCAATGTGTCCACATGTTCCAGAAGAATTTCCAGAGTGTAACTCCTTCAGCACATTACTGTGTCTGTATGAATAGACACAATGCAGACAGTGTTGTCTGGTTCTGATCCGTTGTGTTGTCAGTGCAGCATCAGAGAACACACACTGGTTTGTGTTCTGAGAAAGTCTTTTGTGGAGAGTTCTCCTGCAGTGACGTCGCTGGTGTGTGGGTTTACAGAGGAAACAACGAGTGTGTGGGTGTGTTGATGCACATCACATGTTGTTGCTCTTTATTTTCAATGTAAACTGGCTCAGTCTCTGTGTGGAGGAGCTGTGACACAACCCCCCAAATTAAGGATGTGTGTGTGTCACGTTTCCATATGTGTAAGAAGCTTCTTCTTCTGCTTTCTTTTCTTTTTCATACACATTGATCCTTTTGATTTCTTTCACCTCTTTCGTGCTTTCAGGTTTTTTTTATGACACATTGAATTGAGGTGATGCTATTTGCACATTTTCAGCATTTCCAGTTTTCATGCCTTCACCTGAAGTCTGCAGCACTAAAACAAACGAAGGAGAGAAAAGAATGAAACTCTGAATATAATCGTATCTCAGTGCCGAGCAGATGAATCAACAGTTCCTCCTCTTCCCTGAATCCAGCAGTAAATCCTCCCTGTGAATAAACGCCTGCCGGAAGCCTCCCTCAGACGCTCTGGCTGCCGTTTGCTGCCTTTAAAATTCATTCCTGTTGAACATGTTTGCCAGTGAATCATTTATCACTCGAGTCATCTGGGTCTTATCTGCAGTGTTTAGCTGCTAGTCCTGCTTCGTAAACTAATTAATATGTGATTGGACGAACGTTATTGTGTCTTTTCTTCCGGTCACATCCTCACACTCTGAAGAAGAAGCGGTGACAGGCAGTTTCGTGCAGTTTCACACTGCCGAGTTATATTTTTAGCCTCCATTGCTCCACGAAACGCTGCAGTTAAAGCCACAGTTCCCCTTTCGTCGAACATGTTCACTCCTGTTCTGCAAAGAGCTTCCGTCTGTTATGAACAACATTATTCCCTCATCACTGTGGAGCTGCTCGCGGCCCACACTGCTCTCACATCGATTTCTCTCTCTGTGCAGTCGAAGGCTGTGCTCCGCTTTATCAGCGCCTGTGAAACTTGGTTATTTGATGCATTAAAGAGTTGATGTTTCTAAGAACTTCACCCTGAGAGGATCAGACATGATCGTGAGACCATCTCAGGAGACGAGGCTGTGATTTACTGCAAATTGTTGGTTTAATGAAGAGTTGGCAACTTGTACAGTTTGTAAATCATCAGTTAAATGTGCATTTCCAGCAGTAAAGTGAGACAGTGCAGCTGTCGGCATGGGAGCAAGTCAGTGACCATCAACGACCATTAAAGACAATGTAGACATTGTAAAATATTTCATCACAAAATCTATAAACGTGTGCGGGTCCGAGGGAAGCTCCCCTGGAGGCTGATGTGTTGGAACAGCTGCAATCGACAAAATGTGACTTTCCACCAACCGGCTGAGATCCATGTTTGTAAATCCTGGTTCTCATCGTTACATCTCGTGTGTTCTTTTAAACATGGTTTCCCTGAAGCGTGACTTCCATTACCTGCAGCACTGCACATGAATATTCATCACGAGTCTCATTAGAAGAGAAAACATGTTCATAGGTTTGATAATATATTTTCATCAAACTTGTGACTTTGCTTCTTCCTCTTTAATGCGACTTCCGCTCTGCAGTTACACCACAGACCCCCCCCCCCCGCCCTGCACTTCCTGTTAATATTTAACTGTCACTCTTGCAGAACTTCCTCTGAACATTGAACACTCAGCAGATCACGATCATATTCAAGCAGCTATTTTACCACAAGCCTCTCGTCGGTGTGAGCTTGTTGCTGCCAAAGGACTTTTGACCAGTTTTCAAATCCAAGGCTTGAATTACTTTTTACAATCGTGTCCTGACTCACCAGAGAAACCAGGAAGCATCTGATCCTCCCTGAAGAGACGCAGGCTGAAAACCAGACGATCACATTCACCTTCCAAACCAAACCAAACCAGACCAGACCAAACGTCCTGAGTGAGTCCAGCTACAGGAGAGAAGAGTGAAGCTACAACCTGCCGACGCTCCACACACTGACCGTGAGTTTAACACCTGGACTCAGAGGGGAAGTGAACCTCAGTGAAGCTCGTGGAGCTGTGACTGACTGACTGTCTGTTTTCAGCTTCACCTGGAGACTCAATGGCTTCCAGATCAGAAGAGGATCTCTGCTGTCCCGTCTGCCATGATGTCTTCAGAGATCCTGTCCTTCTGTCATGTAGCCACAGCTTCTGTAAAGACTGTGTGGAGAGCTGGTGGAAAGACAAAGAAGTAAAAGAGTGTCCAGTTTGTAAGAGAAGATCTTCAATGCTTCTACCACCTAACCTGGCGTTAAAGAACCTGTGTGAGACCTTCTTACAGGAGAGAGATCAGAGCTCTTCACAGGCTCTCTGCAGTCTGCACTCAGAGAAACTCAGTCTCTTCTGTCTGGACCATCAGCAGCCAGTGTGTCTCGTCTGCAGAGATTCAGAGAAACACACCGGCCACAGAATCAGACCCATCGATGAAGCTGCACCACAACACAAGAAGCAGCTTCAGGAAACTCTGGAGCCCTTGAAGAAGAAGTTACAGTGTTTTAAACGTGTTAAAGTAGAGTTTGAACAAACAGCAGAACACATTAAGGTCCAGGCCGGACTCACAGAGACGCAGATCAAGGAGCAGTTTAAAAAGCTTCACCAGTTTCTGGAGGAGGAAGAGGAGGCCAGGTTGGCTGCACTGAGGGAGGAAGAGGAGCAGAAGAGTCGGATGATGAAGGAGAAGATTGAGTCTCTGAGCAGAGACATAACGGCTCTTTCACACACAATCAGAACCACAGAGGACGAGCTGAGAGCTGAAGACGTCTCGTTCCTGCTCAACTACAAGGCTGCAGTGGAACGAGTCCAGCAGCGCCCCCTGGTGGATGATCCACAGCTGGCCTCAGGAGCTCTGATAGACGAGGCCAAACATCTGGGCAACCTGAGCTTCAACATCTGGATCAAGATGAAGGACATGGTCTCCTACAGTCCTGTGGTTCTGGACCCAAACTCTGCTCATCCAGAACTCGTCCTGTCTGAAGATCTGACCAGTTTGAGACGAGGAGAGAAACAGAAGCTTCCTAACAATCCAGAGAGGTTTGATTATTACACCTCAGTCCTGGGATCTGAGGGTTTTAACTCAGGGACTCACATCTGGGACGTCCTGGTTGGAAACAGTACACTCTGGTTCCTGGGTGTAAGAGCAGAGCCTGTCCAGAGGAAGGGATACGAACCGTCTGGATTATGGAGAATATGGTTCTATAAAGGTAAATACTTTGCAGAGTCACCATCAGGAAGATCATCTGTTCTCTCTGTGCAGAAGATCCAGAGGATCAGAGTGAAACTGGACTGGAACAGAGGAGAACTGTCGTTCTCTGATCTTGATACTAACAAACACATTCACACCTTCAGACACACTTTCACTCAGAAGATGTTTCCATACTTTAACACTAGAGATCACCTGAAGCTGTTTCCTGTGAATGTCTCTGTGACGCTGGATCAGAGCAGTTAGAGATAAAGATTTTATTCATCATGTTTATTTCTTCAAGAGAAATCTGCTGAATTTAAAAGTTAAACTCGTTATTCTAAAGCTTTGTTTATTTCTCCTTTTACTTCTCACTCGTTTTTATTTCTCCTGTCGACTTTTCCACGTGTGTAAACAGATTTCATTATTTTCTGATCTTTATCTTTGGTTTGTTTTTTACTTTCATGGAAAATGTTTTCCATCATTTAGATTTTGTGTGGATCCATGAAGTCGAGCAAACTGATGAAGATCCACATAAAAACACATTTATCAATAACAGCTGATCATTGTTCACATTCAACAAACTTTATTAAAACTCACACATGAGACATGATTCATGTTTAATCACATAAAGTCTGTTCACATATGAAATAATCCAACATGTATGAACATTAGTCTGTTTGATGTGATGAAGCCAAAATGATTCTGTCTGTAAACGTGTTTATTCAACAGCAGCCGAGTGATGTGATTTTAATATTGTGATCAAAATAATAAAAACTATGAAACAGAAACAGAGTTCTGACCTTTTTTCAGTAGAAATGTCTGTAAAAGTGATGTTGGCTAATTATTAATAATCATAAAATAAGATTATTAAAATAATAAAATAATTTATTAAAAATAATGAAATTATTAATGAAATAAAATAAAATTTTCAATTAAGAATAATACAATTTGTAATTATAATTTATAAAAGACGGGGCACCACTGGTATCAGGGACCAACACTCAATCTGTAAAGATCAGTCTCAGTTTGGAAAAGTTCAATTATTAATCTCAATATTTACTATTAATGATAATATAATGAACAGTGAAGGTTTTAAGTTCGAGCACTGACTATCATAATCCAGCTGTATTCACATACATATGCACAAATAATCACAAACTACCGGTACTTTAATTACTAGAATTTATGGATGTGTGTTGTGTGTGTGTGTGTGTGTGTGTGTGTGTGTGTGTGTGCGTGTGCTGTGTGTGTGTGTGTGTGTGTGCTAGTATGTGTGAGAGAGAGGAGGGGGGAGTAAAGATGGCGTACGATGTCACGTGGATGACGTCGTATGACCGATTTCACGATGGCGGTGGAACCGCGTGGTTTGAAGAGGGAGGTCGAGAACAAAGGATACTTGGATCTATCTCGTGGTTCAAAGCGCCGAATGGCGTCGAGACGCGACCACACCATCTAGGTCCCAGAATGTGTATAAAACGTGAATTGTGTGGGTGCAGGTCGGAACGTGTGTGCCAGCGGGTTGGGAGTTAGGAGTACCCAAGCGGACGAACTAAGGTCCGTCCAGCTGTGTACCGATCTTTTAATAGGTAAAAATCTCCGCTATTGGTCTGACGATGACAGTGCGGCGATGTTGCCGGAAACGTTGCGACGCGCTGGCACTGGAACAATGTGGACACGGCGGTCCTACACAATCATACACTCAAATAATAACACGCTAATTATTAAACTAGTGTCTGCCCAGACATAAGCCTCTTACTTGTAGCTGTTCCACGGTTCGTTCATGCGCGAGCGGCGCGTTCCGGGAAGACAAGTGGATTGTGTGCGCGGCCTCGAGAGCAGCGATCAGCTGATTCGCGCGGTGGCAGCGGGGATCGAGCTGTGGCCAGAAAAGGAGAGAATCCGTCTCTTCCTCCTCGGCGAAGTTTCTTCGTCCTTCTGCAGGGAGGAACAGCTGAGGAACAGCTGAGGAACAGCTGACTATGGATCTGGGGAAAGTCTGTGAACTCGGCCTGCGAGTGAAAGACTTTTGCCGCGGTCTATAAAAATAAAAATCAAGTGAAAAGGAGTTTACAAAAAAAAGGGGGAAGAAGTCAACTTAAGGTAAAAATAAAAATACAAACGTCTGGATGCTTGCTCCCTTTGAGCGGCTGGATCGTCTGGAGTAACCGGGAGAGGTTCTGGTCTAATCTTCAGCGCACGGGAAAAAGGCAATGAGTTGCCGAGGTGCTCCTCTATTTATTACCTGAGAGGTGTCCGGCCTCCCTCCAGGGGGGGCCGTGGGGGTCTGTTGGCTCTCAGCCAATGGAAGGCCAGAGTTTAAACTCCAGCGGCGGTTAACAACCGTGGGGGCCCACAAAGGAGTTTTGGGTGTGTTCCGACCTCATGGCAGAAAACTCTAGCTCAGGCTTCGAAGGTCCCATGCAGGCCTCTCATTGTGCTTCGTCTGGCTTCGATCCCAACAATACGGTAAAATGAATCTATTCGGGGCGCGGCTATGGCGGTGAACTCCTGGACATTTTCCCTTAAGAGCACGGACACGAACACCAATCGTTTGTAATACCTCTGCAGTGTACATACTCGTTAATATGCCCACGAAAAAGGACAAGAACGCCGCTAAAGCAAACTTTTTCCCCAATCGACGAGGATGACGAGCTGGATGCTAGCAGCCAAGCTAGCAGCCCTGCTGGCTCAACAGGTATCGCTAGCCCTAACGCTACCCTCCAGTCAGAAGCGGCGGTTGCTGAAACGTTTCATAACTTGGATGTCATTCAAAAGCTTGACTTCATAAGAAATGACATTGCCACAAAGATTGATGGAAACCTTAAGGCAATTCAAGATGTCCAGAGAGATGTGCGGGACTTCTCCGGTCGCATGGATGAGGCAGAGAAACGTATTAGCGAGGTCGAGGACACAGTTAACTCAGAGAAAGGCCAGACTGACGCCCTGGTTAAACAAGTGGCTCTCCTCACATACAAGCTTGACGAGCTCGAAAACCGCTCGCGGAGATCCAACCTCCGGCTGGTTCACTTGTCCTGTTCGTGGTGACGGCTGAGGGGATCTGGTTATGGCAGAATTTCTTCATTTTTCATGTATGTCTGTGTTTTTGTTGTTGTTTTTTTTACAACACAACTTTGTACAATGGCACACTGTAATTCCCACAACGAAGTAACAGGTTTGTTACAATATGGAGCAGACAATATCTGGACAATTTGGTTTATCATTAGTTTAAGATCACTACAAACAAAAATCTAAAATTCACTTCTTGGAATGTAAGGGGGATGGTTAAAATGACTAAGTTGAAACAGGTTATTACCAGGCTTAAGCAGCTTGATTCATCTCTTGCTTTCATCCAGGAGACTCATCTACTTAGGGAGGACTTACTGAAGGTGCGGAGGAGATGGCCTGGCCAGGTCCTGGCATCATGTTTCTCCTCTCGCACTAGAGGGGTTATGGTGCTAATTCACAAGACTGTGCCATTTCAAGTGAATAATACTATCTTTGATACAGCTGGTAGACATCTGGTGGTGCAGGGCACTCTTTTGAGAGAAGATATCAATTTGGTTAATATCTATGGACCAAATGATGACAATCCCTCATTCTTTGAGAATTTAGTCTTACTGATTGCCTCCCTTTCAGGTAAAGTATTGATGACAGGCGATTTTAACTGCACTCCTGACCCAAGGCTTGATCGTTCATCTGGGTTGGACACCTGTCATTCTCAAAGTAGAAAGAAAATACAACAGTTCATAAAAGATCTGAACCTCTGCGACCCTTGGAGGATTCCAAACCCAAATAAAATGGAATACTCATGTTACTCCTCAGCATTTAAAACCTACTCTCGCATAGATTTTTTTAATCTCTACTTCTCTACTACCCAATATAACTAACTGCAGATATGATAGCATTGCTTTATCAGATCATGCCCCCACCTCACTATTTTATAATGATTCTCAATTAACCAAAGGTTCCCCCAGTTGGCGCTGACTCCCTAAATGGTTACAGGATTCTGATTTCATAAAATTTGTGGGGGAACACATAGATATTTACTTTGCTATAAATACGCACCAAACATCTGCGGTCATCAGGTGGGAGGCTTTTAAAGCACATGTTAGAGGGCAAATGATTAGTTTCACTAGTTTCCAGAATTTAATAATTCAAACAGAAAATGCACGAGTTGGACTCAAAACCAGACAGTTACAGAGAGTGAGTAGCATTGATAATTCTGTAGAAACAAAACAAGAACGATTTGCCCTTGAAGCTGAATATGAGGAGCTCTCCACACTAAAAGCTGAGAACAGTCTAATAAGGCTTAAGCAAGGTTTATTCTGACATGCTTAAAGAATTCAGTGCAACAACCCCCAATGTCCACACTGGAGATATTTTATACAAAAACTTGTTTCAGCAAAGGGCTGGTTACTCAATTATATAATATAATGGTGGAAAACCATGAAGACAACTCTGAAAGTAAGAGACAGCAGTGGATAGGAGACTTACAAGAGGACATTTTAGTGGAAGACTGGGGTATGATATGTTCAAAGGTACATACGCAAACCATTAACACACGGCTGAGATTAATACAATATAATTGGATAATGAGAACGTACATCACCCCTGTGAAGTTAAACAAATGTGATCCTAATATCCCTGACCGCTGCTATAAGTGCAATATTCATCAAGGTACTTTATATCACTGTTTGTGGGAATGTCGGGAGATTCAACGATGTTGGAGTCCGGTGATGCAATATATCTCTCAAATGACCTCTTCTCCAGTACCTCTAGGTCCTCAGCTCTGTATATTAAGCATCTATCCAGACAATTGTTCTCTTTCCAATAGAGAAAGAAAAATGGTTGACCTATGTCCACTACAGGCCAGGCGCTCAATCGCCCTGTGTTGGAAGAATGCCCGTTGCCCCTCTCCAGGCCACTGGTTGGAAAACGTAACATCGAGTTTGGCTCTTGAGAAATGAACATATATAGTTCGGAAGAAGGCTTCTCAGTTTTACAAGATCTGGGAGATGTTTTTGGAATTTGTTAAAAATGGTGACATTGAAGAGGCATTGGAAATGTGAAGCGACTAATCTGTTGTGAGGAATGTGTGCTGTACTCTGCTCCATGTTTGGGACTGGAATTTAGTTTACTTACATTATTTGTATTCATTTATTTATGTGAACTAAATTAGTGTTTTCATTGTAATTTTTGTCCTTCTTGAATTTCAGTTTTAATTATAACTTATCCATTTATTTATTTTCAAGAGATATTGGTATTATTTATTGTTATTTTATATACTGCCATTTGTTCAGTTTGGGGAAGGGTCATGTATGTATGTAAATTGATTAAAATGTATAAAACCAATAAATATATGTTACCAAAAAAGATGAATCTCTTCTTCGTGTGATTCTCTGCGGACGCTCGGACTCGCCTGCACCATGTGATCCTCACACAAGCAGCAGAAACCCATGTAGACCTGTCAGCTGGTTCCACCTGGGTCCGGCTCTGGAGCCCACCAGGACCCACTGTGCACAGAGACGCCTGGTTTCACAGATTATCACATGTTCCTTTTACATTTCTCATCACGTAGAATCTGTAAAAAACATCATGACAGCGATTAAACAGCAGTTTAAACGTGTGCGGGTCCGAGGGAAGCTCCCCTGGAGGCTGATGTGTTGGAACAGCTGCAATCGACAAAATGTGACTTTCCACCAACCGGCTGAGATCCATGTTTGTAAATCCTGGTTCTCCTCGTTACATCTCGTGTGTTCTTTTAAACATGGTTTCCCTGAAGCGTGACTTCCATTACCTGCAGCACTTCACATGAATATTCATCACGAGTCTCATTACAAGAGAAAACATGTTCATAGGTTTGATAAATATATTTTCATCAAACTTGTGACTTTGCTTCTTCCTCTTTAATGGACTTCCGCTCTGCAGTTACACCACAGCCCCCCCCCCCCCCCCCCCCCGCCCTGCACTTCCTGTTAATATTTAACTGTCACTCTTGCAGAACTTCCTCTGAACATTGAACACTCAGCAGATCACGATCATATTCAAGCAGCTATTTTACACCAAGCCTCTCGTCGGTGTGAGCTTGTTGCTGCCAAAGGACTTTTGACCAGTTTTCAAATCCAAGGCTTGAATTACTTTTTACAATCGTGTCCTGACTCACCAGAGAAACCAGGAAGCATCTGTTCCTCCCTGAAGAGACGCAGGCTGAAAACCAGACGATCACATTCACCTTCCAAACCAAACCAAACCAGACCAGACCAAACGTCCTGAGTGAGTCCAGCTACAGGAGAGAAGAGTGAAGCTACAACCTGCCGACGCTCCACACACTGACCGTGAGTTTAACACCTCGACTCAGAGGGGAAGTGAACCTCAGTGAAGCTCGTGGAGCTGTGACTGACTGACTGTCTGTTTTCAGCTTCACCTGGAGACTCAATGGCTTCCAGATCAGAAGAGGATCTCTGCTGTCCCGTCTGCCATGATGTCTTCAGAGATCCTGTCCTTCTGTCATGTAGCCACAGCTTCTGTAAAGACTGTGTGGAGAGCTGGTGGAAAGACAAAGAAGTAAAAGAGTGTCCAGTTTGTAAGAGAAGATCTTCAATGCTTCTACCACCTAACCTGGCGTTAAAGAACCTGTGTGAGACCTTCTTACAGGAGAGAGATCAGAGCTCTTCACATGCTCTCTGCAGTCTGCACTCAGAGAAACTCAGACTCTTCTGTCTGGACCATCAGCAGCCAGTGTGTCTCGTCTGCAGAGATTCAGAGAAACACACCGGCCACAGATTCAGACCCATCGATGAAGCTGCACCACAACACAAGAAGGAGCTTCAGGAAACTCTGGAGCCCTTGAAGGAGAAGTTACAGTGTTTTGAACGTGTTAAAGTAAAGTGTGAACTAACAGCAGAACACATTAAGGTCCAGGCCGGACTCACAGGGACGCAGATCAAGGAGCAGTTTAAAAAGCTTCATCAGTTTCTGGAGGAGGAAGAGGAGGCCAGGATGACTGCACTGAGGGAGGAAGAGGAGCAGAAGAGTCGGATGATGAAGGAGAAGATTGAGTCTCTGAGCAGAGACATAACGGCTCTTTCAGACACAATCAGAACCACAGAGGACGAGCTGACAGCTGAAGACGTCTCGTTCCTGCTCAACTACAAGGCTGCAGTGGAACGAGTCCAGCAGCGCCCCCTGGTGGATGATCCACAGCTGGCCTCAGGAGCTCTGATAGACGAGGCCAAACATCTGGGCAACCTGAGCTTCAACATCTGGAACAAGATGAAGGACGTGGTCTCCTACAGTCCTGTGGTTCTGGACCCAAACTCTGCTCATCCAGAACTCGTCCTGTCTGAAGATCTGACCAGTTTGAGACGAGGAGAGAAACAGAAGCTTCCTCACAATCCAGAGAGGTTTGATCTTTACTCCTCAGTCCTGGGATCTGAGGGTTTTAACTCAGGGACTCACAGCTGGGACGTCCTGGTTGGAGACAGTACTGACTGGATACTGGGTGTAAGAGCAGAGTCTGTCCAGAGGAAGGGAGACAAACAGTCTGGATACTGGGGAATATGGTTCTATGCAGGTAAATACTTAGCATGGTCACCATCAGGATCATCTGCTCTCTCTGTGCAGAAGATCCAGAGGATCAGAGTGAAACTGGACTGGAACAGAGGAGAACTGTCGTTCTCTGATCCTGATACTAACAAACACATTCACACCTTCAGACACACTTTCACTCAGAAGATGTTTCCATACTTTTACATTGGAGGTCACCTGAAGCTGTTTCCTGTGAATGTCTCTGTGACGCTGGATCAGAGCAGTTAGAGATAAAGATTTTATTCATCATGTTTATTTCTTCAAGAGAAATCTGCTGAATTTAAAAGTTTAACTTGTAACCCAGGTTTCAGATGATTTAAAAGTAATCTAAAAATACTAAACTCTGTAACTGGTCAGAACGGGAGTTGCCTGTGTTTGCATGGAGATATTACCTAGTGACTGTGGTGTGTAGTACGCTTAGCCTGTCGTTTCCCTAACAGCCCTGGACATATTTGTTTGCATTTCGATTGAATGTTTTGTTCTTTGTTAATGGTGAATTTATTTCATAAATTAACTTTCAGCCTTAGCCAAAGGTTTGTATGTTGTAGCGATAATCCTGATTCTCTTGATGAGATTGCTTATTATTTGTTCTGAACAAATTGGAATTATTTGTTTTCCTCAGTGATCTTTTGTGGGTCAGGTTTTTTCCCACCTTTATATGACTGAATTGAAAATAAGAAATGAACTGAGAAATATTAAGTTTGTATTACTGTTTTTTTTGTTTAAGTGCAAATACAAATTCTACTTAAACCCTACCTGTGTCTCCTGTGTCTTGACATTCACACACCGGGCTCCAACCGAACCTAGAAGTCCGAAATCTGCCTAAACCCAATCGGTTACAGTACATTAATGTCTAAACTTCAGACTGCGTTCATGCACAAAACAACACAATTATGACACAATGTGTTACACAACTCTCACATTTCTTCAAACCTCAATTCCGTAGTTTGTGCTTTTCACTACGATTTTTAAAGATTTAAAAAAATCCACTGGGAGTAATTATATTTTTTAAAACTTTATGAAATACACAAGCGTAATGTTGTCTGTGTGGGACACATCTGTAAAGGAAGGACAGACGTGTGAAGAGTCAAGAGAAGAACTGGGCAACGTGTGTTAAATCACACGTCTACCGGACTAGATGGATTATGTCATTTTATCGCTAGAAACTTATGTTAAGTTGGACGATTCATAGACGTAAAACTTGAAGTTAAAGTTCTGTTAGATAGGGACTCATCTGTAGAAGGGGAAGCGTGACAGACTAGTGTGACGGATTCTCTGGGTAAAATTCTCTAAGAACTGGAGACAGACAACGTTGTTGGTTAACTCACGCGTTCTTAACCGGGAGCTAGATCCGCGAGAATTCATGTCATTCTTAAGCGGCTGAAAGGATTTTAATGTCTGTGGACTGTTGACAGTAAATTAACTTTGAAGAAAGGTATTTCTGTTAGAAGCGCTCAGAGCAGCGGTGAGCGTGACGCGACTCAAGCTGCTGACGGGATTACTGTCGTGGTGGAGGCGATATTTTCTTCTTCAGACAACAGGAAAGCATGGACGAAGGGTTGAGTTTGCTCAGCTTGTTAAAACGGGAGCAGATCCGCTCCGACTGGGGAACGATCAAACGCTGAAGAGCCTCCGAGTTCCGAGGGAAACGTAACAACAGAGATAATGAAAGTCCCAAAGCAACGAATGCAGTTTCTTCTTCTTCTTCTGTGGAGTGACAGCAGATTCCGCCTCGATGGAGCATCTTCTTCACTCGAGTCCAACAGCGTCCAGCCTTCCACTGAGCAGGACACCACCAGGACACTTCCCTGTATAGTGTCGGTTATTATTTATTGCATGTCATGACGTCATCAGCCAGAGGTGGCCAGTTGAAGCAGGAAGCACCGGGTCACTGTCAGACGATCACTTCTCGTCTCTTCAGTGTATTTATCCTTCATTTAAACAATTTAAATGTAACTTGTTCATTTAATGGTTATGAATGTGAGTAAAAAAAACGTTGTAAAATTTGATTAGAAACGTAAAACAAAACAGCTGATTACTCACAAATATCAGAAAATTGATTCAAACAGATTTTAAGTAAAGATTAATATATATATATATTGAGACTGTGCATCAGCCAAACACATCTCCACAAATTACCCGGATACACTGAACTCTACTACTACCTGCTGTGTGTGTGTGTGTGTGTGTGTGTGTGTGTGTGTGTGTGTGTGTGTGTGTGTGTGTGTGTGTGTGTGTGTGTGTGTGTGTGTGTGTGTGTGTGTGTGTGTGAGAGAGCAGCTGGCTGACAGAGACAAGAGAAAACAAGATAAGAGAGAAGAGGAATCACATCGTCTTCACGCAATACACCTGACAAACAAACACCACTGCTCGCTCTCTCTCCACACACCACACACACACACACACACACACACACACACACACACACACACACACACACGGTTTGTGTCTTTGTTCTGAACGGTCTTGTCGCAGAGATAAACAGAATCAGAGTCCGCGGCTGCTCTGTGTCACATTCAGATATCAATTAATCCTTTATCTTTTAATTAAATTTGATACCTTTGTCTAATTGGCTTCAGCAAATTACCTAAAATAGTCCAGATTGTGTCGGAGACGTTTTTCTTTGTCTGTCACCGTTTAACACTCGTTAAACTCTCAGAATTCCTCTTGTGAAACGTTTGGCTTCCGTCAGTGTAAGAGAAGATAAACGAGCCATTGTCAGTTAACAACATGCGACATGTTAGAAACCCTGGATTATATCGGATCATTTAAAATAACAAAGGTCAACTGGACCCAGAGAGCAAAGAGGCTGAGGCAACAAAACAACTGGTGCCAGCACTGATGCCAGAGGCTGTGACGGACGACGGGCTTGGATCCAAATGTTCTGTTCCCTGTTCAGTTGCCAGCGTTGGACCAAAGCTGGTCCAGGTGAAGCTAACTGCAGTTAATTGTTAGTCCACAGCTCACAAACCCACCAACCTGAGGTGGTGTGTGTCCACGGGGCCGGAGCTGGCTACCATCAGCCTCCGAGCAGCTCAGGGGAGGGAAACGACCCAGTGGACCGAGACAGAAAGAGGAGAATGAGAACATTTCTCCTTTTCAGCGAACTGGCACCGGAGGGAAAAGAGCAGTCGACTGTGTCCTATTCTAAGCAAACTGAGCACACACACACACACACACATCCTCCGTCGCTGCACACACACACACGGGTGGGATTTAAAGCTAGTGCATGTTTAGGGTGATGCATGTGAGGATAGAAGGAGTCGATCCTGTCGCGTTAATAATGCATCTGCAAAGTCAGATCTGGGCCAGTGTCACAAACTTCTGTCCCACTTTATATGAGCCAGTTGTTCAAACGTTTCAGGCTCCAGTTTGAATCGTGCCTGGTACCTGCAGCCACAGCAGCTCTGAACAATTATTTCCAAGACTTTTAATGCGCAGGCAAGTGCCACAATGGCTTCCAGGGAAGATTGTGATTGCTGGCACTGTTCGCTCCATTTTCAAGCTACAATTCATCCCCCTCCTTCTATGGCGACAGGTTTTTCCTCCTATCTTTGAATGTGGCTGTTGGGAGCGATTCTCAACAACCAAACATCATAAACACTAATTTGTTTGGAACACCTCTCCGCCTTGAGGCTCCAGATGCTGGGGCTGTGTGGCGGCCTCCATAGGACCCATCATGCTCCATTCAGCACTTAACAGGACAGCAGCACGCCACGAGGAACCGTGCAGAGCGTCGCCACTTAGAGGGATCGCTGAACGATTACCAGGCTGAGATGTGCAATCACAACTTGCTCTATTCAGCCAAGTCTTTTAACACTGCGAGGAGAAAAATTACCTCGTGTAATTGACCCATAAACACTGATTTGAACACCACTGCTCATGTGGGTCCCGGCTCCACTCAGAGGAGAGCTGCAGCTCTCTGCTCTGCTGCAGGGAGGTTCTGACGACTTGGTGGCACCAGAGAATCCTCGTCAGGCTGAAGAGGAGCACGCAGAAGATCAACAAAGAACATGAGAGTGGTCCGCTCCAAGTTCGGGCCTGGACGCAGCCACGTGTGTCCTGGATGTGTCCTGACACCAGAGTGAGGAGAACAGGGATCTGATCCACGTGACCCACGATCACAGCTGTTCCTCTTTAGTTTTCACCCAAACTTTTACAACTGCACATTAATATGAGGAGGAACATTTTGGTAGGAACAGAGAAGGTCAGCTGGAGGATCCAGTTCTTCAGAATTAATTTTATTGTGGACATTACGGGATAATGAGTATAATGTAATTTCCAGTCCAGCAGATCCCTGGCTAACGACAGGGAAACGGGCGGAATTTAATGAAATTCAGAAACTAATTGCAAAAATCTAAAACATGTTCAGAGGAGGAGTTTTCATTCGTCCAAATGTTTCAGCAGATTAATTCCCTTTTCCCCTCGGTCTGTTTTTCAGTCTGAGGACATCACTCGGCTGCGGAGACTTCAGCAAACACCAGTTAGCATTTAGTGAGAAGCAGTTATGCCAAGTCTGCAAGGGAGCTGAGGTAGAAACGGCAAGTGGGCTGCTGCTAGAAGGAATTGAATCAACGCAGGAGCACATTTAAACCTTCTCGGTTCAGTAGATCTTCTTCAGCAGCAGCCGCTACACAACGGCAGTATGTAAAGTCTCACACACACACACACACACACACACACACACACCTATTCTCTGGTGTCCAGTTTGTGGTGGTTCACATCTGAGTGTTATATCTCCTGTCTGCAGAGGAGGTCACCTTTAAGATAGCAATTTAACAGCTTCACACCAGAGAACACACACACACACACACACACACACACACACACACACACACACACACACACACACACACACACACACACACACACACTGCAGCCCACATTGCCACAGATAGAGGACTTGATAGAAGCAGACAGCAATGGATTGTTCTCAACTCTCTCAATATATAGTAAGTCTGCCCTGTTGTGTGTGTGTGAGAGAGAGAGAGAGGGGGGGGGGGAGAGAATTAGAGCTGTCACTAGTCTGATAACAATGTTAGGCTGAGGAGTGTGGTATTAGACTTCACACACAACACACATACAAGACACACACACCACACACACAACACACTGCCCCGACAGAAGTACTTGCCGCATCCTGAGACAGGGAAAGAGAGGAGACTTAAGAGAAGAGAGCGAAGAGTAGAGAGCGAGTGAGAGAGAGAGAGAGAGAAAGAAGAGGAGAGAGAGAGCGAGAGATAGAGAGATATGTAGGATCTATCCGATCTACGTCTCTGACTGCTATTTCAGCACTCTGCTATGTAATGGGATCCTTCTCTTCTAGCTCTCCGACCGATCGACCACTCCGCTCGTCCTCTCTTCTCTCTCTCTCCTCTTCTCGCTCTCTCTCTCTCTCTCTCTCTCTCTCCTCTCTCTCTCTCTCTCTCTCTCTCTCTCCTCTCTCTCTCTCCTCTCTCTCTCTCTCTCTCTCTCTCTCTCTCTCGCTCTCTCTCCTCTCTCTCTCTTCTCTCTCTCTCTGCCTCTCTCTCGTTTTCTCTCCTCTTTCCCGCCTCTTCTCTCTCTCTTTATCGAGGGGGGGGGACTGTAGTCATTACATTAAATTTGAAAACTATTAAGTGTAAAAACCTTCAGAATCAATATGAACCCAGGTACGAACTGGGATTGAAAACGGATTTAGAAGTTAACCACCACACAACCACACCCTCTGACTGACCCGTCGTCGTCGAGACGCCGGTCTTCACACACACAGACACACACAGACACACACAGACACACACAGACACACACATCCAGACCCTGAAATCTGACGGGTGTAAACTCTGCCTGACCCGTCTGCAGCGCCGCCGCCAAACTTCTCTCTGCTTTCTGTTCTCGCTTTCCTTTGAAGAGGCTTAGCTCGTGGTGTCACTCCATTCTACAGGACATCCCGAACAGACGCTGCTCACGGCAGCCGTGTTGGACTTCCAGAGAACTGGCAGCAGGTCGTGCTTGTCAGCCGAGGCGGAGGACGTCAACAGGAAGTGTTCACGGTGCTGCACAGATGTGCTCGTGCCGCTGCTACTGAAGGTTTCCGGAGCCACTGCTGCTCCCTGGCTCCAAATCACAGAGGTCGATCAGTGTTCGGGTTAAAAGGGAGGTTTTAAACATTTGGAGAAAACACACAGCAACACCTGCTCGTCCAGAAATAACTGGAACATGTGGAGCTTTGTAAATTAAGAGTTAATGAGTCACTTCCACAGAGTTTCACTTCATGACGTTTCATATTTCATAGGAATTCATCAGTAGTTTCTTCTGCTGTTTTCAGACCTGGTCAATATTTAGGCCAAGACTCAAAGTATCTCTAAATGAGAACTGAGGAGTTTCTGCCTTGCCCAAGGGCACACTGGTATTAGCTGTTGAAGAATTCATCCTTGTTTTACACCTTGTTTTTACATCTGCAAGGTCACACACATCTATTCCTGCTATTATTCACTATTATACATTTAAAGTGGCAAAGAGCAGCCACTGCAGCTCGGGGGATAAATCCACAAACAAGCTAATTAAAGCAGTAAAGTGCGATCACAGACACACAAGGAAATCAAACACTCACACACCTTAACTTCCTAAGATCCATCTTCCGTTCAGAGATGGTGCCGGCGGTTAAACGCACAGAAAGCTTTACAACACTTCACTTGGATTCTAATCTTTGACAGTTAGTTCCATGAAGGCTCCGGTCACGCTCCTGAAGAACGTGGCTGATCAAGGATCTGCGGCAGATTCTCTTTTTCTCTGGAAACTGTTTTCTCCGTCTAGACTGAGATGTCGGTCTCATGCAACAATAATCCACGTGTGGATTCATCATTCATCATTAACCATTTTGTGGGATTTCTAACATGTTGAAACTTTGTTTACATCCTTGTTCCTGCACACGGTCTTTTCTTTCACCCTCCTCTGTGGTACGTCTGGTCTCTTTTCTTCAAACCTTTGATCGGAAACTCCACAGGTAACATTTCTACTCTATCTCTAATAGTACAGAGAATTCAAGACTTTATTAAACAGCAGAATCAGTGTTTCAATAGATCAAATACCTCGGGAAGGCCTTTAAATTAAAGTTCAGACTCATAGATCCTCTCCATATATCCATATCTCTGGGATAATCTAATCTAATGAGGATGTGCTGTTCATGCTCGACTCAATCGTATGGGTTTTATCTCTTTACCCAACGAAACACACAAATAACAATAACAAAAAAGAAATAATCTAATAATAAATATAAATAAATAAATATAATAATAATAATAATGGATTTAATAAATAAGAGCAATAAGAAGATATTGTCCTGTACAAATTTTAAAAAAAAGGAACAATAAAAAGAAAACGACATTAAAAATAATGCTCGATTTTCAGTGATAAAAACTGATAAATAAAATTAGATATGAACAAAATTCGGGCAGAGAACTTTACTATATATTCAATTGTTTTGTATTTATAATTATTTCATAACGAGGTTGTTCTATGCACTCTTCTTGGTGCATCTGCTCTGAATTAGCATTTCTGCTAATTTGCTGCTGCCGCTCTGAGTTCTACGACGAGTCGAGCGGAAGCTGCGCTGCTCCAAGATGAAGATCGGGCGTTCGCAGGACGGCCGCTGTGAAGACGAGTGCAGAGCTGTGTTTCTCCCAGAGCCGGACTGATGACAGCTTCGACTGCTCGGGCGGGAAGATGAAAACGTTTCTGTGGAAGAAAGAAGATCATCGCTCAGCGACAGAGACTCTGCTGTCACGTTGTCTTCTGCTCTCTCGGCTCCTTCTGTGCTTTCTCTTACTCCTCCCACACTTTCAAAGTTCCACCGGTGCAGAGGAGGAAGATTTATTATGTGAAATATGCTTTCTACAAGCTTCACCACATGTTGTAACATACGTGTCATGTGAAGGGAAGGTTTGACTGAGAAACGACATGTCTCAGCATGAATCTCCTGCTAGTTGTGTTACTTCCTGTGTGAAATTCTGCATCCAGAGGCAAAAACAATCAATCAAACATCCTGGAAATGGATCCGTTTTATAGGAAACAAGCGTTTTGCTCTCATGGAAGAATTACACATGAGTTACACAATGCAAAGTCATGTCTCAGTCGTTGTTGTGTAACATCCTCATTAGCTCCTGAACACATCCACACGTGTTTGGAATGAAATCACCAAACGCTGCACTTGACTCAGAAAACCAACATATGAGCATTCGTCAGGGAGATCAAATCACAAGAATTAGTCAGTTTAGGTCAAATAATGTGTCGATGGTAGAAAAAGAGAAAGATGTTGATGACAGAGCTGCGACAGGAAGTTGTGGTTTCGTGTGTGAGGGTTTTCAGATTCGTCTCCAGAGAGGAAGAGGGGATTTCTCCTCTTCTCCAGCCGGCAGCTCGTCCATCTTTGCTCTTCATGTTTCTTTCATCAGACACAGGATTCTGACTCTTGTGGAGCGGCTGTCTTGATCATTTTTTTGATCTTACTTTACTTTATGAATATGTATTTTGAACATGAGGAAACACAAACGCTACGTGGGAGATGTCTGCGTCCTCCAGCTAATGAGCTGGTGAGCACAGAGGAAGCTGCAGCAGGAAGCACACGTGGAAGACGAGTAGGATTCCAGGATTAGCACAAAGATTAAGACAATTTATTTCAAATATTTATTTGGTCGCCTTTTAATTTCATCATATCTGAATTTAAATGTGTCTTTGTCCTGTTATAACATTTCATCGAGCTTGTCATCGACATTGGTGGAGAAGATAACTCCAGTCTTTTGTTATTAGATTTAGATTTTTAGATATTTGTTATTAGAACAATTATTGTTATTAGTATGAATTTTTAGACAAATAAAAAAAAAAAAAATTTATTTAGTCCCTTTTAATTTCTCATATCTGATTTTAAATTGTCTTTGTCCTTTAACATTTCATCGAGCTTGTCATCGACATTGGTGGAGAAGATAACCAAGTTATTAGATTTAGATTTTTAGATATTTGTTATTAGAATAATTATTGTTATTAGAGTTTTTAGACAAATATGAGAGAAACATCTCTCTCTCTCTCTCGGTGTGTGTGTGTGTGTGTGTGTGTGTGTGTGTGGTGTGTGTGTGTGTGTGTGTGTGTGTGTGTGTGTGTGTGTGTGTTGCAGTCGACATCAAAGCAGCACCAGACTCATCCTTCCCTCTGTCGACTCCTCACCTCCTCTCCTGACTCCTTCTCTTCCATCCACCTCTCACCTTGTTTCCTCCCTCCTCCTCATCTTTGCTTCCTTTTCTCTAGTTCGGTCCTTTCTCCACCTCCTCACTTCTCCTGCCGTCTGGTCCCTGTCTCCTCCTCTCCGTCTTTTCTCCCTTCATCCTGTTCCATCTTCTCACAGAAGAAATAATCGTGTAACTCGTGTCCGACATGTTTCTCTGTAATCCCACAGCTCCGTCAGCTCGACTGTGAGCTGGTCTCTCTGTGAAGGGTTAAAGAAGAAGAGGGGAGTTGGTGAGGGTGTGAGTTCAACGAGTAGCGATCAGGGTCAAACACGTGCGTGCTGCACACTCAGCGATCAAGTGCTCTAACTGCCTGGACTTTTGAAGTGCGCCCACTTTCAGCCTGCACGTCCGTCACTAACCGATGTGCTGCATCTCCAAAAAGGCCTTTTAAAGACCCAGTGGGACGAGCGCGACCCCGTTAGCGTCAGCCGGTTTGTACTGGAGGTGGAGATGAGGAGAACATTAGTTTCACAGCAAGAGCTTTTACAGCCAATGAAAACTGGCTAATTGCAGCAGTGCACTCTGATCTAGTGAATGGGTTTGATTGTGGTTTAAATGCAAAGCAGCAGCTGTCGATAAACACTGATCACATTTCAGCGTTAGACCCTCGCGAGGCCAAAGGAGGAAGTGGTGTGACACCACTTCGACCTGCACACACCTGATGTGCAGACACTGAATCCAGAGCGGAACAGAGACGAAGGTGTCCTGGAGCAGGCGTCCTGAATCCAGAGGATTGATTCCATTGATTAACAACGTTGCATAAGATGTGTTTTTAACATGTGAACCGGAGTAAATTCTTCTGACGCGCTGGGCCGGGAAGGATCCACCCGGTGGTTGTGTACTCGTGCCGCTGTGTCTTCAAGCGAATTGAGACACAGCTTTAATGGGCTTTTCATTTTTGTCATTATATCTCAAATTGCTTCCTCTGGGAACTACATCCTTTATCATATTCATTTTCTTCGTGTGTATGCGGAGCTGTGAAAGCTTCATGTCAACAGACTCAAGGAAGAGCAGACAGACCGAGGCTGTAGACTCGGACCTCTTCCAGAGATACAGGGAGGATCTGCAGAGTCCTGCTCCCGTCTGACAGCAGCTGCAGTGGACGCTCATCGTCGTGTTGTTAATGTGCCGCTGACATGTTGCTAATGGGATTTCACTGCTGGAGACCAGATCAGCCGCTTTTTAAAAACGGCCCCTGAACAGCTCGTCTGAACGAGTTGTTGCACTTTGACCCGACTGCTGCTAAACGAGATGCTCACAGCAACAGTCTGAAGAACAAGAACACAGGAGAACACGGGCCGGCTGACCTCCAGCGACCTCTGTGTTCCCAATGAGTGTGTGTCTGTGTGCGGTCGACTGTGTGGTCGCTCCTCAAACCAGTGAGTCAGTGATTCCTCTGGAGAGTTTGTGCTTCTGTGCTTATGCCTGAATAAATCTATTTATTACAGCATGTTGCTCTGTGTTGCTGGTGTGTGTGTGTGTGTGTGTGTGTGTGGTGTGTGTTGTGTGTGTGTGTGTGTGGTGTGTGTGTGTGTGTGTGTGTGTTGTGTGTGTGTCTGTGTGTGTCTGTGTGCTGATAAAGTCTCCGCACGTTGCAGCGAGGGAAAAAGGTGAAATTGGGGAAACATGAATTGAAAACATTTCATAACTCTGAGGTTAAAACCCCAATCCAGAAAATATTCGCCCAAATGAAACCAAGTTTTCTGAAGTAATTTGACTTATGAACATGTTTCCTGGCGATTTCCTTTTTTCCTTTTCTCATTCGTGTTTGTTTCCTGTGAGATATAATCATCGCTGCTTATTCCTCTGTGTTTTTTATGAATTCAGTTTGGTCTCTTTCCAGTGAACCTGTTTCACATCAGGATCGATAAAACCGTCTCTTCGTCCTTCGAATCCATTTAAACTCACTCGTTCACTTGTCATCCGCTCACACAGTTATCATCGGGATCAAAGCTCCAGATTGATTCAAATAAGAAAATCACAAACTGTCAAACTGTCGGGCCACGAAAATCCAAATATACACGAATCCAACAAGTGGGTTCAGACGATCGGAAGACGTGAGACAGAAATTCAGTACGAAATAAGATTCAAGCAGAAATGACCTTGAGTTGATCCGTGAAGGTTTAAATTAAATAACTCTGAATGTGTTTTTCTTGCCTGTTGAAGAGAAAACTTTCTTCATCAGATTTTCTGCCATTGATGTTTACACTCTCAAATACACCTGTGCATGAATAGATGAATAGATGGTAAATTATGAAAGTAAGTTGTCCAGGGAGGAGCTTGTGTTTGACCTGCTCCACACTGACAGGAGCCAGCTGAGGGGATCTGAGCACCTGGTGGAACGTCCCTCTGGAGACGTCCGGGGCTCGACCCGACGGGGATCAGACCCCCGGGACCCGATCCAGGACACGCTGACGAGGGGGGGGGGGGGTCTCCCATCTGGCCCTGCGGCGTGTTGAGGTCCCACTGGGATCCCTGAAGAAGGCTGGTTGTGTAAAGGAAGATCGGACGACTCTGTTCTGTCGTGTGTTTTTAAAAAACTGCAGCGAAAAAAAGACGGATTCATAAATTTAATTACTGGAGAGAAAGTGTATTTTGATTATTGTGCTGAATATACGAGTGAAAAGGAGCCGGGTTATTATGAGTCGGAATAATTGGAATGAAATGGACTATTTTCATGTTTATTTTAATCCAGTGTGAAAAAAAAAAAAACCCTCATTATTATTGTACAAAACAAATTCCATATATTCTGAATAATGAATTATTATTTGTCCTGTTTTTCTTCTAATGTCACATTGTTGATGGTTAAATTATTAGTTTGAAAAGTCTAAAATAACGTAAAACAATGTATAAATATTGTTTTTTCAATCTTGTACGTGTTATATTATATTTTTAAGTGTTTTTATGGCAGGTGCAATATTCAACTCACTTTTGTTCGGCTCTATTATTCTTGGTCGTACACAATATGTCCTTGTACTGTTTTTGTTGTTGGGTCCAAGAAAAATCTCCCACAGGCGACAATAGAGTATCAACAATCATTGCTTCATTGTTGTGTTGTTGTGTGGTTCTGTGTGTGTGTGTGTGTGTGTGTGTGTGTGTGTGTGTGTGTGTGTGTGTGTGTGTGTGTGTGTGTGTGTGTGTGTGTGTGTGTGTGTGTGTGTGTGTGTGTGTGTGTGTGTGTGTCACCTCCTCTCATATTGATGTGGATTAACAGGACTGATGCTCGGGGCCTTCGCCAGCCGTCGCTCCATCAATACAAACACAGTCACTGCAAACATCTGTCGACCGATACCTCGATATAAAATCATCGGAGCTTCATCACTTCGCCTCCATCTTTAATAACTTTTTCTTGTAATGAGCCAATTTTCCTTCTCGGATCAATAAACACCCAGTCTCCGTGCTGTCAGGTTTCTGTGGGAGTGGGGTGTTTGTGGTTTGATTCCAGACCTTTGGAGCAGCAGGAGGTAACATGACTTTAAATTACACCACAACACCCTGAGTGATGGGAGTGATGGGAGCGATGGGAGTGATGGGAGTGATGGGAGTGATGGGAGCAGCAGCGTGGGAGTGATGCAGGTGAACATCATCTCCCCCAACGTTGTTATTTCCATCTGAAATCCCCGTCTCGGCTGTTTTCCTCCAGGTTCTGATGGAGAGAGAGAAACAAACTCTCATTGGCAGATTCAGGTTTAATGTCTCACTGGTGGACACACGGGACACACACCTGACCTCTGACCCCAGTGCGAGATAGAGACGGATACATAAAGACAGAATCATAACACATTTTAAAATGCTATCGATGCCTTTGGAACTAACTCGGAATCCAGATCCGCAGATTCCACCAACTGGGTGAAAGCCTCAGTTTAGTATTTAACAGTCTTGAAACACTCCTCCAGGGGCTTCGAGTAGAAGAGCTCCACCTGCTGATGTCTGGAGATAACTGAGCCTCTGGGGCAACGGCTCACATGTTTCTAAATATCTTGGGGCTTCCACTGGAAACTGGGCCTTCGCCAAAGGTTCTCTGACTCTTGAGTAAACTCTTGGAAGATGCTCTTACTCTGCAGAGTCCTGACGCTCCTCCCTCAGCTTCCAGCCCAGCACAGCTTTAAAAGCAGCCGCAGGGAGCTGGTCATGGCTGGACTGCAGACTACAGAGGCACTGGCCCCGGGGCCCAGGAGGTCAGGGGCCCCCCGCTGAGAGCTTCTGTGGCAACAACAAACAGCATCAATGCAGCTTGGAGCAGATTTCAAGGGTTTGGGATCAGTAATTCTTCCAAAGTCGTCATATCTTCTCATCAGAAGTTGTGTTCAACAACAGATGAGCCACATGTGATCTTGCTGTGCCAGATTCAAAGGTTAGGGCCCGCAACACCGCCAATACAGTTCCTGGGCTTGCAGACGGACGCAACAACACAGCTGTCGTTCTGTCTTTGAGGAGCTCAGATGTTACAGATCAGAGGACGATGCTCATTCATCTGAGGATCTGGCAATGATTTCTGTTGCAGAGAGAGAGAGAGAGAGAGAGAGAGAGAGAGAGAAGAGAGAGAGAGAGAGAGAGAGGAGAGAGAGAGAGAGGTAGAGGAGACGAGGAGTGTGAGGAAGGAGGACAGCAGCGAGGATGGAGGGACAGGAAGGGAGATGGCACACGACTACTAATGTGTAGTTGGAGAGAGACTCACACAACACACAAAGAGAGAGAGAGAGAGAGAGAGAGAGAGAGAGAGAGAGAGAGAGAGAGAGAGAGAGAGAGAGAGAGAGAGAGAGAGAGAGAGAGAGAGAGAGAGAGAGAGAGAGAGAGAGGTTGTACTTCCGTTGGGCAGCTGAGAGGAGAGGGGGGGGCTATCAAAGAAGAAGTAGTGTGGTGAATACTGATGCTGCAATCTGCCACTCTCACACACACTGAAACATGAAGAGCACAGGAGAGGATAGATGAAGAGGGGGAAGAGGAGGAGAAGCAAAGAGGGGAGAGGTAGAACGAAGAGGGGAGAGAAGCAGCGGATGAAGCAGAGAGAGGAGGATGAGAATGAACTGAGGAGACAGAATGATTAGGAGGATGAAAGAGAAGAGGACTGGGAGGATGAGGAGGGGAGGAAGGACAAATTAAAGACTGAAGGAGATGAAGAAGAGAAGGAAAAGATGAATTGGAGGAGGAGGAAAATGAAAATGAAAAGTGGAGAGTGGAGGTGAAAGGCCACGAGAACCAGAGAGGAGGGAGAGAGGGAGGATGGAGGAGGAGAAGAGGAGAGGATAGGGAGATACACAATAGGAGACACACACACACACACACAACACACAGACACACACACACACAGACACACACTCCTCTGCCGTGTGAGAGCTGCTCAGGATATTTGAACAGTTCATATCAGGAAGCTTCATGTGAGCCGTGGACATTATGGATATTGATATTTCTCTCCTGCTGTCTGTTTCCCTTCATTTCTCTCCATCAGCGCCAGTCTGGGAAAATTTAAGCTTCATTGGATTTGACTTAATATTTCGGACTTTATTGTTATGATGTGACATTGTCACATTTCATCGCTCGACAGCAAACGTTTCTATTGCCTCGCTAATCCTCAGTTTGTTACCCGTGAAGTTCAAAGTGTTTTTATAGAACACGTCGGGTTTGATTAGTGGAGATAAGATCAACTTTATGATTCAATTACATAAGCTCTGCTGTCACTGGTACAGGCATCGTGTCTGATGGGCTAATTGGTTTATTTAACATCAATTATAGTTTGAATTGCTCTGTTCGATTTGAGGAAATGACAAATCCTTTACAGACACTTCTTAGGGAATCTCTCAGGTCAGGCTCAGGTCATATTACATATTTCAAACGTATTACAGATTGTATGTCAGTGAGCACAGGCTGAGAACATTGGTCCTTGTGAAGGCTGTGTGTGTGTGTGTGTGTGTGTGTGTGTGTGTGTGTGTGTGTGTGTGTGTGTGTGTGTGTGTGTGTGTGTGTGGTGTGCGTGCGTGTGTGTGTGTGACAAGCACGTAGAATGTGTGTGGGCTGGACTGACACTGTTTTCTGTTTTTCATCTCTGTTGTCTGCATCGCTGTGTGTGTGTGTGTGTGTGTGTGTGTGTGTGTGTGTGTGTGTGTGTGTGTGCGTGTGGTGTGTGTGTGTGTGTGTGTGTGTGTGTGTGTGGCAGTCAGGACTAAGTGTGTGCGCATGATAAGGACCGTCTGTGAGAGCGCATGTGGGCTTGTGTGCATGCGAGTGATAAGAAGTGTGCACTTGGTGTGTGGTTGTGATGTTGTGTGTCTGTGTGTAGGCAGGTAGAGCACCGTAGCTCATCTCAGCCGTCCGCAGGGTGAAGAAAGCTCAGTAGTCTGGCCGCCCACACTCCACCCACGCCTCGCACACACACACACACACACACAGACACACAAAATACATACACTAAAGTATACAAATATTGTGTTACTGTGAGTGGACAGATGGACTGAAGCTCGCTCACTGCAGTCAACAAACAAATTAGACCATACACCTTTGTGTTGTGTGTGTGTGTGTGTGTGTGTGACTGTGTGTGTGACTGTGTGTGTGTGAGTGTGTGTGAGTGTGTGTGAGTGTGTGTGTGTGTGTATTTCCACCTGGTTCAGGATAGATCCTATTAAATAAGTCATGCAGGGGGGGCACAGTGGAGAGCTGGAAGCACGAAAACACCTTCTGGACCTTCACACACGCACACACACACACACACCACACACACACACACACACACACACACACACACACCACACACACACACACACACACACACACGCACACACACACTCACCTGCCTGAATGTTGAAGATAAATTGAATTACATTTTAAAAACAACATTATAGTAAAAAGCAGGCAAACTGTGACACAACCACATCCCGTCCGTTAATCTGAACTCGACTGAGACTCTGGACCTCGTGGTTCTGAAGGTTATTTGAAGGTGGACGTGACTGCAGACTGCTGATGTAAATACAGGAAGCTGCACGTTTGGTTATTCTGTTTATTGAATTCTGTAAACATTCAGACTTCTGCACTCGACATATCTCCATGAACAGAATTCTCATTTGACATTTGACGTAGTCTCTCAGCAGCGGTGGCTGGTTCTGATCCCTCAGAGCTACAGTGACGTGGATCTGCTGAGCCGGGGGTTTGATACCAGAACTATGTGATGAACACAGATGCAGAACCAGGGTGAACGTCGCTGTGGTGGATCTGAGATCTTTCTAAATCGGGGGCAAGAGTTTACACAGAGGAGCCAATTATATGTCCAACATCAGCACACGGCACATTTCAGTTATATGAAGTACAGATTTGAACAGAGCCTCACATCATTATATATGTTTTGAATATTGTTCATTGTTCCTCCACAAAAAAACTCTTCACAAATTGTCCTATTTATTGTGAGTATCTGATGCTGAACCTTTTCCAGATTGATGTGGAACCTGATGAGTTGAAGCTCAGGTTGTCGACCTGCTGAGACAAAGTTTCCCAGAGTCCCAGTTAAAGTAGTTTTCATTACGTTAGCTATGAAAGCTGAGATCTTGTTAATCTTCATCTTGCTTCATCTTGTAAATGTGACCGATTTTTGCTAAATTCCATTTTTGATTCATAAACGGAAGCAGAGTTAAAGAACCGTTTGAATATATTTAAAAAAAACAGGCGGAGCGACGGATCTCACTCATAAACACATTGAGTTGATGAGTTGCTGTGAGTCATCACGGAGGCTTTCTGTTAATTATTCGTCAACAGGAAACGTGGCCGAGGCGAGTGACTAATGTGCGAACGCCTTCAGGGAGACCCCCCCCCCCCCCCCAGACCTGAGTCCCTGCTGGATCTGGATCTGGCCGGCTGCCCCTCCTACGTGAGCAGGACTGTGTGAACGCAGAATCATTGGAAACCTCAAACAGCGAGAGACAAGTGAGAGAGAGCTGCTGAACGCCCCCGTCTGCACAGTCACAGTCTCACACCACACACGCCACAAACACACACATGCACACACACACACATGCACACACACACCACACACAAACACGCACACAAGCGTTTGAACTGTGGTTTTATTTCAGGGCGCGTTGACCCTCTGTTGGCCTCTGTCTATAATCATGACTGGATCTTTGAGGTTCCTCAAAT
>CM031673.1:840692-885692 GCA_006182925.3 Reinhardtius hippoglossoides
TGATTCTGTGGATGAAGAGCTGAAGCACAGATCCGAGGTCATCCTGGGTTCTTAACCTCTGGTATCAGAAGCTGATTCTGTGGATGAAGAGCTGAAGCACAGATCTGAGGTCATCCTGGGTTCTGAACCTCTGCAGCTCAACGCAGGTTTTCTCAGCCTCAGTGGAAACTCTCATGGAACAACTTAGATGAACTCCGATGAACATGCATAATCTCTGTGGGGTCAAAGTTTCTGACTGGAAGCTGATTCATCAGTGGGCGAGGGACGGTGGTAAAGATTCCACTCTGCTGCAAGAACAGATTTCTGTAAAGACTGGAGGCGACTTCCACCTCCAGCTGATTCCAATGGACTGATGGTGAAGCCTTGTTTGTGCCAACAGGAGACACATGCATGATGCGTGACCTACGAGCACGTGTCGGTGGTCACGTGTTGCAATATGCTCCGAACCACTGGTGGGCGAAGGAGTCTGTGGAGAAAGACAGGGGTTTTATCCTCTCTTACCTCCAGGCTGAAGAAGTTTAGAGTCTGTGGGAGCTTGATGAGCTGGAACAGTCGGGTCAGCTCCAGCACAATCTGAGGAGCTCTCTGCTTCCTCCTGCGTCGCCGCTCGCTCCACAATCACTTGTTGTAACGAAGAGATTTCTCCCGTGCATCCAAACTTCCTGGACTTCCTCCGAGTGGAGTGACTCTTTGCATGAATTCAGCAGCGTGTGATCGTCTCCCTCGTCTCTGAGGGACGAGCTGAAGAGCTGAACGTGCTCAGCCAGGCGTCCATGTCGAGGTGACGCCTGTTTCCACGGCACCTGAGTGGTTGTCCTGCTTCTCCTCTGTGGATCAGTTTGTTTCTGGGTTTGTCACATCAGCCAAACATTTACCGACGTTCCCTCAAACTGGTTTCCTCTTATCTCTCAGATGATTCTCTCCTGTGTTTGTGGATTCTTCATCTTTGTGTTGCTGTGAAACACTTTGATTTGAGAAGCTCCTGAAAATAATGCTTTATTTACTGAGTTGGTCCAGAGAGGAAGTTACTGCTGAAGATGAAACTAGAGCCAACTAAGGCGCGCGCACACACACACACACACACACACACACACACACACACACACACGAGAGCTGTGGAGACACACAACGAGCAGCGATAGAAGGACGGAGCGAGCGCTCTCATTAGTCAGTGTCTGTAGTTAATGACGTGCGCCTCTCGTCGAGCGCCGAGATTAATGAATTAAATACATCAATTTAAGATCTACAGTAGGTTTGGATGTAAAGGTCACAGCGGAGCGTCAACCTGTTCTATCACGTTAACATCTACGCTGAGTCCGAGCCGCATGTAGATCACATGTTCACCCGAGTCAGCACCGCCACGGGAACCATTCAGGTACAACCAGAGTTCTGCAGCTGCAGAGAAGCACTGGGTTCCTCTCATGAGCTTTATCTGGATTAACAACGTCTCAATTATACATGATGAATATCAAACAGACTCTTAATGAACAAAGAACAACAAGGATTTCTGTCTTTACGGGATCAGACATACGAGGAGGTTCATTATTACGGATGAAACTTGACGGAATTTTAACAAGAAGCCTCAGAGTGACTTCATTAAATATTTACAGGCTGAAACTTGATGGTAGAATATTAACACAGTAAAAAGTGTTTCACCTTCATCCCCCTCGGCCTCTATGATTCAAATCATTTCAAACACAACAGATGTGAAACACGTCACCGCTCTGTGAAGGTCGCTGCTCTGTGAAGGTCACCGCTCTGTGAAGGTCGATGCTCTGTGAAGGTCGATGCTCTGTGAAGGTCGCTGCTCTGTGAAGGTCGCTGCTCTGTGAAGGTCGCTGCTTTGTGTCTTTAAGTGTCCGAACTTATTGAAACTTCTTAATCGTACTGATTTTTGTCGTTAGTTTTTTTGTCATCAGTGAAACTCGTCTTCAGTATCGCTCCCCGTCGTCGGACCCGTCTGAAAATACAACTCAACACACGTCTCGTCCAGGGAGCTTCCGGGAGCGGGGTCATCATCGGGTGCTCTGCGTCCACCGACTTCTCCACCATGTTGACAGACGTGTCCACACGGAACCTGTCACTCAGGATCTGCTGCGTGGGAAACATCCAGAACAAACCCTGAGTGGGTTCTTTCCCGACCCACACGATGTTCTCTCACCACGTTTCAGGGAAACCAGTCAAAACATAACCTCGTCAGTGGAGATGAAAATACCCCCCGAACATTTTACATTTAACAACAGGATGAATAATAAGATGAGTTGAGCGTCTTCAGGATCGTGCTCCCTGACCTTTGACCCCTGAACGGACGTGAAGAGGTGAAAAAGATAAACCAGAGCAGAGAGCTGCCCTCAACACTTTTTCAATGCAGCATCTGTACTGTGTGTGTGTGTGTGTGTGTGTGTGTGCGTGTGTGGTGTGTGTGTGTGTGTGTGTGTGTGTGTGTGTGTGTGGTGTGTGTGTGTGTGTGTGTGTGTTGTGTGTGTGTGTGTGTGTTGCCTGTTTGTTGTGGTTCAATTACCTTAAGTTTAGTGTGTGTGTCTATCTGCCTCAGCTCTCTCTCTCTCTCTCACACAAACACACACACACACACACACACACACACACACACACACACACACACACACACACACACACACACACACACACACACCCTGCAGCAGCCTCTCTCTCTTAACTAGGTTAGTGTGTGTGGGGGTTTAGTCTCTGGCATCTCAGGCAACACACAGAGAAACTATATATAAACACGATTAGCCTGAGTGTGTCTGGTGTGTGTGTGTGTGTGTGTGTGTTTGTATGTCACACAAATGCAGTCCCAACATTAATTTACATACAGTAAGATGATAATGTGTGTGTTTGTAGTGTCTGCCTGACATTTGATAACACACACACAAACAAATGAGACAGCAGCAGATTTATTTTTCATAAATAAATGTTCTTATTCTTTAAACCCTATTTCTACACACACACACACCACACACACACACACACACACACACACACACACACAGAGTGATAGTTGTCGTACTGTGTGTAACTGTAACTGTGTGTAACTGTTTAAATGGTCAGGGAACAAGTTTCCCTGAGACCAGTTGGTCTCCATGGCAGCGGTGGAATCTGCTGGAGACGACAAACTGGGCCAAACCTCGATGTGTAAGTTTATTATCATGAGAATGAGACAGACATAATGTGAGATTAATTACTTTCCGTTACTCAGTGGGATGTATCCTCTCGACACCTTGAGCCCCTCCTGGGTTCGACAAACAGCTGTGACCTACAACACGATAATGATAAAGTGACGTGAACCTTTCAAATGAACATCCTCCTGTCGATGATTCCAGAAGGAGACAGATTTGTTTATTACAATTTACGCATGTTTGCACAGTTCTGGGGTTTGGAAATCAGACTTAAACACGTGTGCATTAAAAGTAAAATGCTGAGGTTAAAGAAAGTGCAGGTCTTCTTCCATGAGGTCGAATAGAATCACGGAGATTCATTCATGACCTTTCAAAGGTTCGAAACTCCAGCTTCACCCACTGCTGCTGCGTCTCCAGAGCTTTGGAGCCACAGAAGATTAAGTGTCATAAAACCTAAAATGCCAAAGACAAAATAATATAATATCAATGACCAAGCTATTACCTTTATGTAATCCTGCAGCTGAACCATCATCTGAAACACAGGCTGTTTCTTCAGCCCTGAAACTGAGGAGCCGTGTCAGCGCTGCCGTCTCCTGCTCGGTAATGAGATTATTAGAGGAGCAGATTCATCGGAATTCAAGTCGGCTTCTTTCTTATTAACACAAAGAAGAAGGAGAAGAGTCTTCAGACGAGACCAGGCTGCTGGAGGAGGAGGAGGAGGAGGAGGAGGAGGAGGAGGAGGAGGAGGAGGAGGAGGAGGAGGAGGAGGAGGAGGAGGAGGAGGAGGAGGAGGAGGAGGAGAGGAAGGAGTCAGGAACAGGTTAGTTCACTGATGAGTTAACTCTTCCCTCGTCAAAAATAGGTCAGGAGCCTTCAGGCAAATAAGCAGCAGAACTTTTTATTCTACCTTCCACAGTGAATCCTCCGGCAGGTTGATCAATGTCGACGTCGCCTCGGATTAACTTGAAACTGGACAAGTGTCCGCTGTGGACGAAGAGGAGCAAGTGAACGAGGAGCAGAGAGACGAGAAGCTGTTTCCACAAGAAACTACAACAGTTCATTCCTCATGTAGGAGAACACACACACGTATACAAACAGCAGTGGACACAAGGAAACACCAGAGGTCAGGGTTCACAGTCTGGTCTGTAATTAGGTTCAGTGGAAGAAGATGTTATTAACTCATCATTAACCTGTGGCGAGATCAGGATCTCGTGTTTAACCTGTTTTGTTATAGCTCAGGTCGAAGCATCTTTCTAATCACCTGCATTATTCACAACCTGCTGAGTGTGGAGTTAAGAAAAGAGCATTTGTGCAAATATAAGTCAAGAAGAAAGGGGAGAAAACCGCAGCTTCATTATGCTGCAGATCAGAGTTCCTCCAGAGTGAGAATATATCAGAAAGAAAAAGTAGCTGCAAACCTCATCCATCAGGAAACCACACAACTTTCTGACGTGGGGAAATTTACGCTCCAGTTAAATCAGATTAAACCTTTAAATAAAGGAAATAAAACTGTGGCAGCAGGGAGCTGCAGGGAATCCAGGCAAACAGACCTTCAGCCCCGGCTCCCTGCGAGCTGACTGATGGTGTTTGGCACCAAGCGGCACCTGAAGCTCGCTGCGCCTTCGGGTGCCGATGCAGAAGCTGCCGATGCTGGGGGGAGTGGCAGGTGCTGGGTTTAGGCCCCGAACCCCGAAGAGCACCGAGGCGAACAGAGAATTCAAGGCAGGTGAATAATAATAATGTCTGATTTGCATTCCCGGCTTTGAAGCTGCTCCCTGTGTCTCATGTGTTTAGAGGTAAAACAGGATCAGCAGAACTTTCACAGAGTTTATCAGAAGTACGGAAACTTCAGAGAAAAGAGGATTTCAGTGATTCTACAGTCTGAACAGGTCCTGGAGCTGTGAGGTGTCCACAGCGTCCACGGAGCTTCTGTCCAAACAGAGGGACGTCGAGGAGACACTGTCTCATGTCCTGTCCACACGAGCGCTGTGTGCACACACATGTTGTGTTACTCACACATCTTTATAAATACAGACCATGAATAATAATAATAATAAAATATGGCCCCTGAATGTAGGCGTCATGTGTGAGTCAACAACAACATCTGGACGAGTGGATGCCGGTTTGAAGTCCTGCTGCTCAGGTCGCCGCCCCGATCCAAGTCCGGCGAGCTCAAACATTTCAACTTGAGCCAGACTGAAGCAAACGATGTGTCCTTTCCTTCTAACATTTTGGTTTTGGATGAGACATGTAACATTTCGGTCTGGACCCAGAAGTGGACACAGGCCAGCGTGAGCACCAGAGCAGCAGCCGAGCAGGCGGGGGTTGGTTGGAGCAGGTGTGGTTAGCGAGCAACGAGCAGAACGACCCGTGTTCACTGAGAACCCGCTGATGAGCTGGAGTCTTCCACCGCGACAGCGTCACGATCGATGTTCACTCAAAGTTCTGCTCACGTTAACTCGGCTCTTTTTAAACATTGCACCGGGTACAAAGTCGTGTTTCCATTAAAACGGAGAGAGAATCAATTTTCTTTTTTTCTGTCCAAACACGACAGACAGACTGTCAACTGCTCCGGCGTCTCACTCTCTGAGGCTGCTGCTCCACCCATGTGGGCTGCCCCCGTGCTGGGAATGAAGCGACTCCATTATTCAGCCCGAGAGCCGGGCTGGTAGATGTGGAGGAGGCTTCCCCGGGAGGGGAGCTGTGCATACATTAGAGCCTAATTAATCTGCAGGAGACAGAGGGAAGAGGGGGGAGGGAAGAGGGGGGAGGGAAGAGGGGGGAGGGAGGGAGGGAGGGAGGGAGGGAGAGAGAGGTGGATCAGAGAGAGGAACAGAAAACGGGGGGCGGGGGGGTGAGTGTGACAGAGGAAGAAAAGGCTGACGGAGAGTGATAGGGCGAGCTGGAGAAAGCGAGGAGGAGAGAGAGGGTATAATTACAGAGGTTGAGCCACAGGGCTCCTCCGGATCATTAGGCGGCTTAAAGAGCCGAGGCCCCGGCCCTGCGTGGAGACACTCGGCAGGAAAGGTCACAGCTTCGGCAGCTCTGGATGAATCCCAGCTCAGCCTGGTTTGCTCTGTTCATCTGAGCAGTTAGGAGACACAGAGATGAGAGGTTAATGAGCTGCGCTGATCAAGAGCTGACCGTGGAGACGCAGGCAAAAACAAACAGAAGAGCCAGTTGGGATGAATTCATGAATATCTGCCCCAAGCCCGTGACGGCAGCACGAGTGTGACGGCTCCGGGTCGCAGGTACTGGACGGTCTGTGCTTCCAGACATTTCATTTAAGAAAGGTGTGGAACAAATCGGTCAGAGACTAATATCGATGAACGGTATTAAACTGTAATGATAATACATCTACTCATCTTTTCCCTGGGAGATGAGAACTGAAGCAAAGACCTCACTCTGATCTGAGTGAACGAGGAGGAAGCCCCGTGTGACAGCGGGATTATTGACTTGTCCTGTTCTGTTATGGTAGAGCAACAGGGGGCATTGCTTTACAATACAGACGGTGGTAACATGGGGACACGTGTGATATGTGTCATGTAA
Organism: Reinhardtius hippoglossoides; assembly: GCA_006182925.3. Taxonomy (NCBI): domain Eukaryota; kingdom Metazoa; phylum Chordata; class Actinopteri; order Pleuronectiformes; family Pleuronectidae; genus Reinhardtius; species Reinhardtius hippoglossoides. The sequence goes on from CM031673.1 coordinate 847,379, forward strand.
CCACCGTCTTTGGAGTTACAGACTTTTGGATTCAGGATTCCTCACGTGATCTTTAACGTCTCCGAAAACATTTCTGAATCTGAATACGTCTTCAGACCCGCACTGATCTCTGGATGATGAGTTTCCCTGCTAACGCCCCTCAGACGTGAAACTGGAAGAACACAAAGATCTCAGGATGAAGAAGAGGAGCCGTTCACGTAGAAGACGATTTAATGCTCTCTTTCATTTTCCCTCTCATGTCCAGAAGGTCCAGTTGTCTCCAGTTGATCTGAGGTCACTGCTCATTGGTTCTTCTGAAGACGTCTCTCTGATGCACACTCACTGGTTTTGAACGACTCTCGATTGGTTTGCGTGAAGACACGAGCGACATCGTGGTAACTACAAAGCCCTTTGACTGCACACGCTGTAAACATATCAAACATCAAAGCTCGCTGTGTGATACCCCCCCCCGATCATTATGTGCCATAGAATCCATGCGACATGAAAGTGGGAGAACTGTGACGGCGGCGTCTCAGAGCGTCTTTTAATGATATGGCGCCTGGCGCTGGTTCCTCCTCTTGAAGCGAAGCCTTTCAGATTGAAAGAGTCTTCGTATCGGCAGCAGGTTCGAAGTCACTAAGCCAAGCAGCTGGAGAGATGCTCTTATCATCTGCTGAAGTCCTGCTGATCTGCAGTAATGGTTCGAACAGCTCCCACTGTGCACACACACACACACACACACACACATCAAAGTGATATGCACGTCTCTTCATGATAGCAACATGCTCCACTGTACAGTGTATACTTATATATCGTTAGTGGAGAGTCCTCAACTGTCTGTGGCTGATTGGTGGAAACATGTTTGAGTTGTTACAGAAGCTCCTGCAGGTCGTGAAGTGAAGACTCACGAGTCACGTTCATCGTCACAACACACATCATTGGCTGCATTGGTTATTGTGCCAAATAAACGTGTGGTTAACCCCCCCCCTGAGCATTTCAATGGGGCCAATGTTAATCAACTACTACTGATTAACACTAAACTGCACGGTTCTGCATCTGAAGCCACTTGGTTGATTGCATCGTGAGATCTTTGTTCCTCGGTGGAGCTCATAACTCCCCTGAGGCCCAACTGTCCCTTTATCAAACCACTGTTAAATCCTTTAGATCCTATATTTCATATCTGCTCCACATTTCACAATATCAGATTGTTTTAGAGGAATTATTCTCTGACAGATCAAGGAAAGAGTCCTATCTCAAGAAGTTAAAGAAAGGGGAGAAATAAATTCCTGGAGACGTCCCCTCATCCACAGATTAATATACACTCCAGTTGTTAGTGCAGTTTACAGTCATAGATCTGGTTGAGAGATTGAGAGGCGGAGTCAGCGTCTGCCACGTGTACGATCATTACTGTATTCGTACAATCAGGAAAAGACAAACTCTCCATGATGTCGGTTCGTGTTCCGAGGGAAAGTGGAAGGAAAAGGATCCAGAAGACCGAGGAACAGGAAGTGAAGGAGTCTCTCCCAGATGTGGGCGTAGATGTTTCCTTCACCAGCAGATACAAGCCTTAAAAAACAGAGACATCAAGTTGCACGGACAGAAAACTGAATTGTTCTCTTATGAACTGATGTAATAAAAGTCAAACTCTATCAAAATGATGGAAGGAGGAAAGTGTGGAGAGAGAAAGAAGCAGCTCTCGACCCGGAGCGAGCAGCTCATCTGTCAGACCTGCTGCTGGTGTCGTGGCTCGGGGACGTATGGCTGCCGATAGAACCGGGACCCCGGCGTTTATTGATGATCTGACGGAAACAGCCGGATGAATGTGGAGGTTCACAGGAGATTTCTGTGCTCAGATTGAGTCAAATGATAACAAGTGAGTGGAAGAGGTTTCATCATTCAGCAGGAGGAGGAAACCACGAGTCTGCTGATGTGTGTGGGTCCGAGACTCGAGGCAGGAGCTCATCTCCCACTGTTCAACTCTCATGTTAAAGCAACAACACACTTTCACAATATCAATATGTTGTTTTATTTTTACATTTCAGCTCAGAGCCGGGGGAAGAACAACATGTGCACTTGTCTGTAAATAAATGGAAGTTTAAAGATTTAACCCATTGTTGAGTAGTGAACACACACACACACACACACACACACACACACACACACACACACACACACACACACACACACTAATGAGCAAATAAACTGAGGGCAACCGCACTGCAGCTCCCAGGGGCCTCGCGGCTGTTTGCAGTTGAGGGTTTAGGCGCCTTGCTCAAGGGCTGTCACCTCAGCCGTGGACGTTGAAGTAAATGAAAAAGGAAAAGGTCAGACGAGGAGAAGAGGTGAAGCCTCCTGAAGCCGGTTACGGCGTGACGCAGCACAACACACATCACGCTGAGCGGTTTCGACGGCTGCTGCACAAAGTGAACGAGTGATGGGTTGAAATTGGGCGAATCTGCCGAGTCGCCCCCGGCAGCCGGAGGGAGCTGAAGTGGGTCGAGGCCCCGGGGACGTGTTCTGGACCCACGGCGAAACTATGAAGCTGTGAAGAGATGAACATTAATTCAGGTTTGATAAACTGAGCTCATGATGCGTCTCCGCACAGGAAAGAAGAGGATGAGTCCCTTTGCTGGAGAAATCCCCCTTTTATGAATGATGTGAAATGTTCCTCCCAGATCAAATGAAAGCTGGAGGACAAGCAGCCTGTGGGCTCATATACATCAGGAAGGTGATTCTGTGACGTGGACTTGGAGGCTTTGTGCTGAAGTGTGAGGATCTGCTTCCACTTCACTTCCTGCTTCCTCTAACAACCATGTAACTGTGATGAATCTGGAACTGCTCGGTGAAAACTCTCGCTTGTGGTAAATCTCAGAATCCCAAACATTAATGTTAATTGTTTTCATGTTTAAATGTAGGACTGGGTAACGACATCTGTTCCCTACACGTCTGCAGATTTCTGAGTTGCTTTGCTTACGGGAAACATGAATATCACTTCTTAGTTGATATCACACTCAGCTCTTTAACATGGCTGCTGGCAAACCTCGAGCTCCAGTCTCCAGCAGCTGCAAGGTGCAAAGAGTCACGGGGGGGGGGGGGGGGGATTCCAACGTGCAGAGAATGTGTGAAGGCTTCTGTGGACGGGATTCATCAGGAAGCAGAGAGACGCTGCGTGTTGGACAGTTCCTGTGACCTCATGTCGTCTCCGGCCCGAGGAGCTGGAGCATCTTACTGTATCGAGCACTGACACTTATTTAGGGTTCTTACGATATCATCGACCATCGTTAACGGCTTTTTTTTATTAAAGACAAAACCTCTAAACGTCAGTAAAACGTATTAAATATGACAAACTGCTGCAACCGAGCAGAAATGTGAAGCATGAATCTCAAAGAAAATACCTTTTTTAAAAGAGCACGTTCAGATCTGGTGTGATCGTGTTGGAATCGATGAACTGATCGTTACAGGTGAATTCTGCTGGTGTGATTCTGACAGTGATTCAACCGACAACTACTTCAGGATCCATTCGCACGTCGGCGGCACAGTCGGCGTTTTTTTGGGGCTGAAAAGGCGAAAGAAAGTGAAAAGTGCATCCAAAGAAAATTCAACAACAATATGTTTCACGAACAAAGGATTTATGATCAAAGACAGAAAACACAGCTCGGAGCGAACAGGAAGAGAAACAGACCGAAGGTCGATTCAAGGCTCCGAACGCCAAACGTCTCCGTCAGCGTTTCACTGTGAGCGGCGCCGTCCTTCGTGAGTCGCACCGGTGAACGACCCGTTCCAACAAGGATCAGAATCTCACATCCAGAATCTCAAATTTCTCTTTTCACTCTGCTGCTCTTGTATTTGTATGATTATATTACTTTTACTATTTAATCCCTGATGTAGGTCCAACCTGTTTGATTTGGAGCCGAACATCTTGCAGCACTATTATATATTTGGTTATTTGACGATAAAAACCAACTCGACTTGATTTAGTGGCCAAACATCACGGAGCCCTGATCTTCACGTGAAGCTGACGACAGCTCAGCGGACTCACGGTCGCTGAGACTCTTTCCACAGCGGCTCTGTGGAAGCCGATTCCTCTGAAGGCTTCTACAGCTGATTGACAGGAGAGTGGGTGAAGTGTGAGCGTCAGCACAGCAGTGGGGGGGGTGTAAAGAGAGAGAGAGAGAGAGCGTGGTGCTGGGCGAGAGAGAGCCGGGCATGTGTGATCCCCCTGTTTCAGTTTCAAAGGGTTGTTATCGGCACCGCTCAAGGTCAAGGACCCCGTTGTCCACAGACTCTGAAGTGAGAGAGAGGTAAAGAAAGTGAGGAATGAAATGAAGAGTGTCTCCTCTGTCGGGTACAAGCCCACGATAACAACACTGGTGTGTCAGATGAACCCTTTAAAAGACCAGCGGCTGAGTAATCGCTGACTAAATGCTGTCAGGGCTCATTAATACGTTTGATTCAGTGGAAAGACGACAAGTGCTGGTTTCAGAGTCGGATTCCCTCGGAGATACAATCAGTAGAAATCACAATCTACTGCAATTACAGGAGATGTGGCCGAGGTTTGACCTGACAGGTAAACAACAAGTCCTCCGAACTAAATGAGGAAAAAAGACTTCATCACAACAAGTGTTTCCCACTCCTGCGCCGGGAGGATCGTTTCTCATCACTGCACCATCGTCCCACTTCACTCTTCACCTCGGGGAGATAACCACAGTCTTCATTTACGCCGGACGTCAAGTAGGACGCTAACAGGTTGTTTCAGGCACTTGAAGAAATGACCCAACCGCTGCTTTTCTGATGAGGACGCTCTCCAGGTGGCGCCCGCTGATCCGTGCATGCTAATCAGGAGCGAGCACAGAGCAGGAGCCGACCGGGGCGGGATCAGGGGGGTTTGTCTTTTCTTCTGCTCCGAAGAAATAGTCCCTGAAGGAGACTGATCGTAGACGTGTCTGATCGGAAGTCACGATAAAACTGTTTCTGAAAATACAGCAAGTGACAAATTAAATTCAAATTCAAATTAGATTCCCAAAATGTTAAATCCCATATACCCTCTACTGGGGCCAATTGACCGAGGTGGCAGGCTTTCTATGAATCGGGGGGGGGGTCTGTAGTTAGATTCCCCAGCTCATCCCGTCCACATGTCGAAGTGTCGCTGGACTAAACTGTTCATAAAGATGGTAGATGCATTAAAGTTAAACATTTTAGTTCAGTCTATGCTCAGTCCATTATTGTGCTATTATTTACACACATATATATATATAAATATAAATGTGTTACTGCTCCTCGTAGAGTCGCACAGTTTGAGTGGACGCCTGTGAAATCCCTGTGTAAATGCAGTAAATGTCTGCACTGATAAAACACTTCCAGTCAAATCGACCATTCAAAGAGCTTTACAACACACACACACACACACACACACACACACACACACACACACACACACACACACACACACACACACACAAGTCTCAAGTCTCTCACAAGTATAATTCAGTCTCTATGATAATCAGGGTAAATACATGCTTGTGCATATATACAGTAAAATGTACGGCAGCCTTTACTGCACATAAAACCTTTACAGACAAATATCGTTTGCAACCTTTGCAAATGTAAATTTTGTTGCCATGAGATTAGAAACCTGACTGAAATATTTTAGAGACCATGCGTGTTCCAGACAAGAGTTCAGCAATTTCACAAATACTCGAAAGGGAAAGGACACATTTACACATTCTTATAAATATATATATATATATACTGAGGAGGGAAAGGTTTTGAGGATGAGGCGAATCCATAATTGAAGATATTGAACATTGCAGTTCATTCTCCAGGTTCATTGGGCTGTTCAATCTGCTTCCTTCAGTTTGACCAATGGATCTCTAACAACGTGGAAACCCAAACATGGTCCCTATCAATGCCAGTACACACCATTACATGGAGGAGACTGCAGTTCCAACTTCTAAATCCTTAATAAAGTATGGCTTATTAAAAAGTTAAACCGTCCCCTGAATTATTTATGGAGGATACATGAATCCATAAAGGGAAACAGACAGAAAGTTGGAGGCTGGGGCAGCAAGCGGCACGATTCCCTGACAGAGAGACAAAGAGAGCTCCTTCTCTGCTTCAGAGCCGAAAGCAAACCAGTCTGGTTGACTGTGTAAATAGAATTGCACTCTGCAGACTTCACAATAAGAGTCTCAAGTTATTTATCATCAGTGCAGCAGCTCCAGGCGATACATCTTGGCAACATCACAGATTAGAACTCCAGCTCCCTGGGTTTTCTGAGTTCGGGAGGCGCTGGAAGAGAGAGAGAGAGCGATCTCACAATCTTTGTCGAGTTCTGCCTTCAGGGTCCCGTTTCCTTCCAGGATCCTCTTCTGTTTGGATTCACAGTCTGCATGTGTCCTGTCGGGGGAGAAAACCCGCTCCACGCAAACGTTCTGTTGAACCGCAGCCATGAAACGTCACGTAATGCATAACATCAACACGTCTGACGGGGAACACACCCCCACAGGTGACCTCTGCAGAGAATACATATTGTTTAAAGTCATAGTTTGTGACACAAGGCCACTCGAGAGGTATGAACCTGAAGACATCCGGAGGTCCCACGAGGCTGAAGGTCATCCTGTGAACGTCGGATTGAAGGATCATTACACACGGGGCACAGAAGAGCCCTTTCAAGAGTTCCTAAAAATAAACACAACCTTAAAGCTCCTACACACGAGCCCGTCGCTCTCTGGGAGGAACCACCTTCAGAGAGGCTTTTATCTAAAGTGCTATACAGGGGAACAGTATGTGTTGTGACATGAGTGACCTCAGCCAAGAGAGGGCCGGTGTTACAAACACACAACACGCACACACAACAATCACACACCCGTTTGTGCCTTTACACTTCCAAATGCATTTCAACCTCAAACATCACGAGTACAACGTGAACACCAAAGCTTTGAATAACCTTTTAAAAGGATGTTTTTCCCCAGACGAGAACTCATCCTTGAATAAGTGGCCCAAAGAAATCCTGTCTTTTATTTCCTCTGGAGAAGTCGTGTCGGACCAAGATGTCCTTTTACTTCACATTACGTCTAATCTTTCCAAACATGACCTTCTAAGAACCGGACCCAAAAGTGCAGACGGGACAAACTCACCTTCTTTCCCATTACGCAGCCTTTGCATGGGTTTTGGCAGAAATGTCATTTGAGGAAGTCAGAAGCTGTAAAGACATAATCTTCAAATCCCAAAAAACGATTATGTGCCAAACGGGTTAGAACCAGTCAGAACTTTCTTTTGCCTTCAAAGAAATAACGACCTTCACTCTCCAGGTTTCACACTCACAAAGATAAACGTGCACAACACACAACACGGCCCAGGAGTTCACTTCCAATGCCTCAAGTGAATAGAAGCTGACTCCGGGCTGATTCGTGGGCCGACGCTCCGCTGGGCCTGTCCCACTGACTTACTGGGCGGATAATGAACAGACCACAATCAGCCGGAGGTGGGATGGAGCTGTGAACCTGTACATTTGGGAACGGTTACATGTGCGTCACCCTTTAAATGTTGTTGGATCTGTCTCATCAGTGAAAAGAGAGCAGTGCTACTACTGCTGCTGCTTCTGCTTCTACAAACCAAAGTGTGGGAGAGAACAAAGCCGTCATGGAAGATAGAAGATAGAAGATGATATAACATATATAATAGAACATATTAATTGTTAGAGCCGTTACTGTGACAGTATTCAACTGTTCTTGCTCACGTTTTCAAACTGTCCTAATATGATGTATCCAGCTTTATTAACGATATGTTCACTATATCCAGATCATCTCTGTTTCAGCATTTGATGACACCCCCAGTGATTGAGATGGTACGACCTCAAACTGGGATTCAAACCCAGACTGAATCATGGTCACGCGATACATATTTCCTGAAGAAAGTTGTACCTGTACTTGATAATTACTTTGCCCATCCTGGCCTTTCTGACGTGGTTTATTTATTTGCTGCAGAAGACGGAGTCTATGTGAGGGATCGTGAGTTTTTCTGGGTTTCAAAGAATTTACCCAAAAAATGATTTTGTCATTAATGCAGAGAATAAAGTATAATTTAGCAAAATGTCCAGGTCAACATTCCAGAAATAATCCGTTGAGATGCCACACCTCTGCCTGAAGAAGTGTGTTCATAACAAGCCTTGATGAGCAGCGGCGGACCAGAATGCACTGCTGCCACAACACATGTTCCGCCTTTTCAGCGAGGTGGCGTTTCGCTGTCAGTCACTGAGACGAAAATGCAATTTGTCAAGGTCCTGTTGGGCGAGACACTGAGTGACGTGACGAGGCCGGTGCTCATCACATCCTCCGCTGATTCCAGGCAAACGCCACCGCTCGCCCGCCGCCGACAGCGGAGAGGCGGCGGAGACAGTGGACGAAGTGTAATTCAACCAAACCTCTAAAATGACAAAGCTTCTGGCAGGAGGAAAGCAGCTTGTGGCCTGTTGTTCCTGACTCACAGGGAAATGGGTTGTTGTGTGTGCGTCACAGCTTCGGCCTCGATGGTCGAACAGTGTTGTTCCAGCTTCTTGTTGCTGTGGTGGGAGCCAGACCGGCCGGCGTGGGCCTCGCGCCGGATACTTCTGACAGCACATGAATACACATTAGGTGGATAAGAGGTAGGATAAGAGAAACGGGCGTTAACAATGGATTTGAAGATGGAGAACAAATACTTTGTGATTCAGAGGACACGGGGAGAAGAAAGAAAGAGAATAGATAAGAGAAATGACATTTATTTACTTATTTGGCCAGGGGGCTCCACTGAGATTAAGAAGCTCCTTTCAGAAGAGAGCTGGCCGAGGAAGCAGATAAGTCAGGCTGGGGTCCGCTGGGAACTCGGCCTTAAAGCGTTGCTTTCCTTTTATCATTGTTTACTGTGGCGAGAGGAGTGCGACACAGAAAGTGTTGGAAAGTTTCACCATCTCACACCAATCCCCCCCCCCCCCCCCCTCTCGCTCTCAGAGGGGAAGAGGCCTTTTCCGCTTGATTGAGGAGGTAATGAAGAAGAAAGAAGCTCAACACACCTGAGATCGGACCAGAGGAAACCTGCTGCGGTTAAAGTCCTGAACTGCTGCTGTTTGTAGTCGCGTGAGCTAAAGAGACGAAGCAGGTGAAACCTCTACAGCTCATCTCGAGGAACGTGTAGTCACTGGGTACTGGTCCTGGTACAGAAGCTCAAAGCTTTAAATCCACTGCAAGGACACGTCAGGTGTAAACATGCAGTTCCAACAGAAGTACAGTCCGTGCCAGTGGCAGCCGTGAGTGTTGTTGTCGTGCTGCTGAGCCAGTTGTGACTTTGTGTTGCAGCGGTTACACTTATTCTCCGTGGTCAGACTCTCTCCGCGCTGCCCGGTGGTAATTTCACACCCTGTAAACAGGAAGAGGGAGTCTGCAGAACGCAGCTCACCTGCAGGCTTTTCCCCTTCCCTCCAACCTAAGAAGCTCATTTCTCACTTCACTTGTTTATACACATACAGAACATTCACTAAACAGACACACAGCTTCCAACAGGACCTGGTACCGGGTCGGGTTCACTCGATGTCCACTCTGGGTACAAACCTGCATCTGTGCTGCACAACCCACAAGTCGATTGTGTGATGTGATCACAGTGAATTTGCATCTTCACTGGTTTCTGTGGTCTTTACTTTGTGGGAGATGGTAATTTAGTAGTAGTCAGTTTGATTTTACTTTTTACATCTTTTATATCTTTTAATTTTATATATAGTTTTTTTCTTATGTGTAGTACTTACTGTGTTTTTATGTTTTATGTTCATTGTATGCACCTATATACCAAGGCAAATTCCAGGTAGGGGTAAACCTACTTGGCAATAAATAAGTTCTGATTCTGATTCTGATTCTGATTCTGATTCTGCCTGCATCTGGCCCGTGACGTGTTGGGCCCCCCCCCCCATCAGACCCAGTTTGCCGTCCTGTTGTTTCGCTCGTACCAGACGCTCTTTGGTGCAGTTCTGGTTCATTCTGAGCCCGAGACACGATTCACTGAATCTCGAGCAACAGCCTCAGAAGAGCGAAGATGAAGCATATTTTTTTCCAAAGCCATTGATCTGGTTCATCTTTTATTGGCAACTTCCTCAAGTGAAAGTTCCTCTCAACTTCCTGCAGCCGCACCGATGCTGCATCCCGGGCTTTGTGCTGCCTGAGCCGATCGGGATTGTTGGAAGAGAAACTAACAAGCCTGATTATTATTCTCCAATACGGCCGCAGTCAGACTGTTCTCCAGCAATGAGCCCGGGCTGAGGTGATCCACTAACCAGCTGCAGCTCAGTTAACACATCACTGACACTGGTCCAGTGAGGAGAGGGTAACAATCATCAGGAACTTCAGACGGTGCCTTATAAGAGAAATGATAAACTATGTAATGTGACATGGTGGTGCAGTGGTTTAACGCTGCTGGGATGGAACTTGCCAGCTGGCCTGAGTTTTACCGCGTGGGGTTTCCACGGGTTTCCTCCAGGGAGTCGTCTCGGGCCCAGTGTCCGTTGGGATTCGCTCCGACCTTCCGGCCACCCTCAGGGGAGAAGTGGTTTAGAAAAGTGATGAATAAATAATAAAGCTTCAATCTCATCACAGGTTCGACATTAAACATTTGTTACTGATGATTTGAACCCGTGTTCTTCTCGCTTCTCACAGTTACGTCTGTTTGTCAGCAGCACATCTCAAAAAACAAACACCGGCATTACTGTAAAAAATAACATTTGAGTCCCTGTTTCCTGAGTTCTAAGAATATATTTGCTTGTTTTTCACCACATTCCATCGACTGCACCAAAGTTGGAACCGACTTGAACTGCCCCTCCATGTAATAACATTAGTCTCGGGCCGTCGTGTCAGTGTTTGTTCAGCGCAGTGGGTTGTTCTTGTGAATACAGAGGGGCCGACAGGAAGAGGATACGAGGCGAGGAACTGAGAGAAGTGCTTCAAAGACGCAGAAACATGGAGTTAATGAGCAAGAGACGAGATGGAAGACGAAGGAGGCGAGCAGCGAGTCTCCATCAGCTCGTGATTAATAGCTTAATTAGCTTGTGTTATACAATTAATGAGCACTAATGAAATCCAGCAGACAGAGCTGCGTCTGCCCTGACACGACACCGTTAAACAGAAAATAACCGTGGGCATGTTTGCTCATTTTTCATCTGGACCACATCACACCAACACAACCTGAGTGACGTGAAACACACACAGACACACACAGGACAGTTGTGATCTGGCTCCTGTCCCACGTGGACACACTAACATCCTCTGGAAACACCGTCCTCGTTCATTAGCGCCTGGTCGGGGACAATTACCCAACATTAGAGAGTCATGGATAAAAATCACCTGCGATCCAAACGAGCTGACCTCCTTTGTGGAGTAATGAGAGCGGCTCTCCTCACAAAGAAACAGATGTCCATTAGTGCAGCACTAAGAGGAGAGGTATTAGGATCATTAAGAGCAATTAGTGCTAATGTCCAGATGAGTAGTTGCCAACTTCCTACGTTTGACTAATGGTGCAGAGGTGAGAGAAAAGGACGGAGACGGGAAGAGTGGGTCTGGGCTCGCAGGAGGGAAACAGGAAGTGCAGAATCCACCCAGCAGATATGTCTGTATGATGCGTGCAGAGATTTCCAGATGTAAGAAAACAACTGGCAGTGATTGACAGGTCGGAGGGGGGAAGTAATCACGATACCTTCCATCCACTCCCCCCTATTGTTATGATGGTTCTTCCCCAGAAACTCTGAAAAATCGAAAAGTACAGATCAGGACGTTCACCGTGACGATAACAGATATTGTTTTCCTGCAGCCGTTGAGCCAGAGCTCATCCCCTCTGCTGCACAAACAGCTGTTCGGCCGCTCGCTCAAAGTCCGGTGAAGCTCGAGTCAGCGCACGGAACCTGGACTGGAGAAGAGCCTCAGCCCTTGAAGGAGCTGGAGTGAACAGAACCGTTACGAACAGAGACTCTTCACTTCGTGGGGAGTTTGATAAAGATGATAAAGATAAAACTACAGATGCAGATCTGTAGTTTCACCACCGATAAAGATCCTGTGATGTCAACACGTTGGAATAAAGAGCCCGTGAGGTTCAGCCTCAGTGAGCAGGCACTTACATATGAGCTGAGAATATGATCCGGCTGTGACTCAACCTTCCATTAAGTGTTGTAAACATCCGCGGTGTCAGCGGCAGCTCCACCGGTGCACGGCTCATTATCCATTCAGCGTTTCCACACCTTGTCTATGATGATAAAAAGTTAGATGATGTTGCTAAAATTATATCCGCTGCTCACTTTCTCACACTTTTTTTCATCAGGCGCACAAAACAAAACGCTGCCTGAGGAAAGAACTAATAGGAAAGAATCAGAAGAAGATGATGTTATTATTGTTATTGTATTACATGTATTACAATCTGCCCTGAAAACATAAACCAGATATTATTTCAATATACATACTGACTGTGTGTGTGTGACCTTATTAAGAGACCCACAATTAAAACAAGTCAATACAAATCACAGTTAAATTGGACTTTTTAATTATGATTAAAACAAAGGTTTGCTAAACTGGACTTTGAGAGTGAGTGAGTGTGTGTGTGTGTGTGTGTGTGTGTGTGTGTGTGTGTGTGTGTGTGTGTGTGTGTGTGTGTGTGTGTGTGTGTGTGAGTGTGTGTGTGTGTGTGTGTGTGTGTGTGAGTTTTCAGGTTTGTTATCGTGTGAACGGATTATTTCAGATAAGGAGCTGAAACACTCGTCTGGACGAAGATTGATTTGGTTTAAAATTCAGTTTTAAGATGAAAACATATTGTGGACGTAGCACAAGTCGACACATTAACATGAATAGCTTGTGATTTATTAAATATGCATTATTATGCAGTTGTGACCTGTTTTCTGACTCGTACGTGCTCCTGTGTAAAGAACCTGTTATATTATAATCCATAATCATGTTTCCCATTCATCATTATGCATCTACAGTGGAACCACAGTAATCAGCTGAGGGAAACAGGGATTAGTTCACAGACCAGTTCTCCAGTGGACCGTTCCCACTGCCGTCGGGAAAGGTCTCAGATGTAAATGCTTTTGTCCGTCTCCTCTTTAATCCACGTTTCCTCATTTTCCCTCCATTACATTCTTGAAGAGAAGCGTTATCTTCTCTCGGGTCCCTCGAGAGGAACGTAATTATCTTCACTCATATACTCGATTAGTCCTTTTAGTTGGTTTGAAGGATTAATAGTCCCGACCCGAGGCCTCCGCCATCGCCACCAGAGAAGCTCAGCTGCAAACAAGGATCCAGGAGAAGCTCTCAAAGATCTTATCCATGATGAACACTTTCAGTTTGAAATAACAACACAACAAACTGCTCCAAAGACACAAAGGACTGTAACACAAAGTACTGTAACACAAAGTACTGTAACACAAAGTACTGTAACACACTGGCTCAGCCTCCACAAGATCTTTTACATTTTCAGGTTTGATCCTGAGATGTCATCGACTCTGCAAACTATAAATGACCAAACAACTGAGTTTCTGCAGGAGGAAAAACTGTGTGTTTATATGTAATTGCATTTTAAATCCTAATATGTTTTGTTATTGCACTGGTTCATTTTGATAAATGTTGGAAATAGACATTGTAGTTGTTCCTTCTGTGTCTCACGACTGCAGAAGACAAAATACAGAATCACAACAATAAGGAGTCATTGCCAATTCTAAACCATCTTTCTACTGTAAAGGATATTCCACATCCACACATATTAATACTTCAGAGGTGAGTGCTGTTTGGAAATGTGTGGACATTCATCTCATCTTGTGTGTGGATCAAACCAAGTGACACTTCGGATCAGAGCTGAGAAATAAAGAAGAGACCTGAACCAAAGCTTCTCACTTTGACGAGTTCCCATGATCACGTGCACAAAATGCCAGAGATGTTTTATGGTAACGATAAAGTCCCGAACAGAAATAAACCTACAGATTCTGCAGAGCATTTCTCATCATAGACACGTTACATAGTGAATACTGAGCTGCAGGGTTGTTTCCATCTCCTGCTCAGTTGCACCAACTCATTAACGTGTGTTTCTTAAACATCTGCTTTGTAGGAGAAGCCACATCTGGATTCTTACCTTACAAACAAGAGCCTGCCGGCCTCCCGCTCTTCACTCCTCCCTCCTACAACACTCAGCACAGATCTAATGGGTCCGTTACTCGTGAAGCAGGAACCTCTCAGAGAAACACGGAGCCACAAGAAACGGGATCTAATCATCAGCCGGGCCGGTAATTTGCTGACCTTAAGAGGGAAACAAACTTTACACCCAATGATCTCATTTAGCAGCATCATCTTCTCGTCATTACCCAAAGCCCGTCGACTGTGTGAGGATTTGGTCGAGATCAACCATCAAATGAAAGTTTCAGCTCCAGGCTCAGTTCCCCTCAGCCTCCATCTTCCATCTGACGCTGCATCAATCCCTCTTTCCAGATCCGAGCCCTCCCTTGTTAACCAGACCAGGAGATGGGTGAACTCCTTCGTCCGGGGCAGTGACTCACTCCCAACCTGAAGGCTGCAATCCATTTTGTGGGAGAGTCCTGCAGCCTCGGAGCCGGGGGCGCTCTCTCTCTCACCCCCGCTGCTTCCTCTCAGCTGTTAACCGCCCCGGTGCACAGTGGACATCACGGTCCGATGGAGTCTGTTATACATCGTCTGCAGAAAGCAGGGCTGCAGTCCTGAGGCTGGAGGACTTCAGATACAAAGACTATCGTGCTCATGGTTATTATAAGTGAGGTGGAGACAGAAGTGAGGTGGCAACGTGCATAAATCAGGGCAGTGGTTCACATGCATGAGCTCAGAGAGTTTGACGGCAATCAGCTGTAATTACAGAGCAGCATCTAATATGCAGGACACACTGTGCACTGCGCCCCCCCCCCCACTGAGCGAGCAAACACGGCACATCACAGAAATAACTCTTCACTAGTGGAACAACCCGTTACATGAGTTGGTAGAAGTGAGCGGCTGCTTGGCAGGAAAATACAAACTTCATCCACGTGTTAAAGCTTCCTGGATCAGACACTACAATTCCTCGTGTTCCTCCCGGACCCACAACACACACCTCCACAGGTTCCGTGCTGTCTGGCAAGTGGATTTTGTGTAACCTACAAACAACCACACAAAACAACAACTGCACAAACAGACACACGGTAAAACACAAGCTCCTCGTCAGAGCTAATTAAACGCTAAGTGTAAATGGACTTCATTTATCCAGAGCTTATTGACCAACTCAAAGATCTTTACACTACAAGTTGCATTCACCGATTCACACAATCAGTCATCAGCTGTCAGGGGCAATGGGGGGGGGGGGGGGTTCAGTGACTCGCTAAAGGACACTCCAGAATGCAGACTGGAGGAGCCGGGGATCAAACCACCGGCCTTTTGGTTAGTGATGGACTATCCCCTGAGCCACAGCTCACATATATAGATGGTAACAGCCACTTTGTCCAGGCGGCCGTGTTGTGCTCCGCCCTCTGAAAGCCTGTTAACCTTTCATTATGGCTGCGTTCACTTTGCTGATGCTGGCCCTGATTCGCTGTCCCGGCGGGAAGGTCGAGGTCGGCCCAGTCGCTCTGTCTCCGTCTCTCCCACCGCTCGCTGCCGTCCACGTGTCCGTCACAGACGTACAGACTCTCTCTCTGACTCATGATGGAACCTTTAGCTGAAGCTTTGGTCCAAACCATATAACACAAAGTACCTCCCCCGGTCCCTCTGCCTCTCTGTGCCCTTTTAACAATTTCACATAAGCCACTTGACCTATTTTTGCCGCCTGGATTTTCAGTGTGTGGAAAACATACAATACATATCTCCAGAATGCTTTTAATAGACTTTCTTTCCTTTCGCTCTCTGCTCACGTCGTCCATGTTTCGGTGAAGGTCGTGTCTGCTCCCGTTGGGCTCCCACACATTATGCATTTAAAGGTTTGTGTGTACGAACTATATAGATATACATGTTTATACAAAAGGTTTGACAGAATAAACCTTTAGTGCCAAGACAATGCATTTCTATCAGCAATTCTTCAACTGAAAATGGTGGTGTCTGTGGAGTGGAGTCAGAGTTATCATCTCTGTGTGGGCGTGTGTGCTTGGAGTCGTTCCCCTGCAGCGAGGGATCGTTGTCAATTTGGAAAATATCCTCCTCACATGTGCGACTCCGACTGCTGGAGCCTCCTGTTGGTTTCAGCTGAACATCAGAACGGATTATGGATCACGCGTGTTATTCCTTTCACTCCTCACACACGTGAAGACGCACAACTGGGGGGTTTCTTCACAGGCGATATATGAAAAGACGGATTGAATTACACCAGAAACACTTTATCCATTAATCTGCGACATCTCATTGGTCCCTGAGACATTTGAATGCCCTTTTAACACTTAATAATAATAAAGAAATAATTACTGGCAGATAACTTGATAAGGTAAATAAATGTACACCAATGTACGGTTGTCCTTCTATTAAACAAATGAGATGGTGGTCACCTTGGTGCATGTGGTCACCTTGGTGCTGAGTTACCACCTGCACACTGCAGAAGCTCAGACGGGACCAAGTTTAGAATTCTTCAGGTGCGGCTGGCCCGGTGTCGTCCTGCATCAGAACCCCACTGGCAGGAGAGGTTCTAATGGGAGAGCAGGTCGGAGCAGGCCGTTACGTTGGTGAGTTTCCAGAACGTGCAGCTGAACAGCAGGAGGAGCTGGATGTTAACATGGAGCTCAGGTAAACCAGGGTTAGAGACGAGCTGTGGCGGTACCACAGGGAAGGAGCTGGGTTCATATCACAGACGGAATAAAGATGGACGACGCATTTCCAGTTCCTGCTGCTCTCCACAAATCAACTGTGATGTTTCACCCTAAAACGAACGATTACATCAGTTAAATAAGAACCACCTGAAATATCTATCTATCTATCCATCTATCCATCTATATCTCTCTCTATCCATCTCTCTCTCTCTATCCATCCATCCATCTCTCTATCTATCCGTCTGTCTGTCTGTGGATGAATGCCGCCTGTGTAATTAGTGCCTGCTGGCAGTATTTGTTCTCCTCATCCCTCTCGTCCTCTCTCACTCTCCCTTTATTATCGGTAGCTCGTTTTTCTCTCCCCCCCCCCCCCCCCCCCCACACACCACCACACAACTCCACCAGGCAATAAAAACGTCTGAGAGCTCGGGCGTCGATCGCTGCCTCACGTTGCTGCTCAGCTGACAGCAGAGAGGAAGAAAGGGAGGAGGAGGAGGAGAGAGAGAGACAGAAGGAGATGGCGTAAGAGAGAGAGAGAGAGAGAGAGAGAGAGAGAGAAGAGAAGAGAGAGAGAGAGAGAGAGAGAGAGAGTTTTGTGTCTGCAGCTGCTCGACTGACAGAGGATGGAGAACAGACTGTGCTCTATGTGTGTGTTTCCTAAGACAGTGTGTGTGTTCCCTCATACTGTGTGTGTGTGTGTGTGTGTGTGTGTGTGTGTGTGTGTGTGTGTGTGTGTGTGTGTGTGTGTGTGTGTGCGGTGCTGCCTCTCAATGCGTTTGCAGGGCCCGGTGTGAAGAAGAGGAGCCATGCAGAGAGATGAAGAGCTTTGTTTTGATAGTGAGACGGAGGAAGCATTGACCTAAATACTCAAAGCATGTTTCCCACAGAGGAACCGAGCCTCTTACACCAGTGATCTGCTGCAGCTCCTCGGCTCCTCGGCTCCTCGGCTCCTCGGCTCCTCGGCTCCTCGGCTAACAGGGAGAGACTTAATGACCCAATACCGGAATAATAAATCAAATATAATTAGTTTATGCAGTTTAAACCAATGATACATTCTGTGATCGGAGAGGAGCCCTAATGTGATCACGTCTGAATTCACCATGGAGTTTTATCTGCTCCAAATTACACACACTCATAAATATCAGTGTCTCACGGGCGAGAGACACGCCCATCACTGCTCCTTCAGAAGCCCCGCCCACATTTCCAGAGGATAACAGTATAACAGTCGAGGTGTTGAAGGTCATCTGAGGCCGGAGGTCGTCTTCCCATCGACCAATGAAGGTAGAGGAATGACTATGATCTCGTTCCACATGTGACAGTTGATAGTTTCATATTTTATTATACATATCTGTTTATGACTGTTCCACTTATTCTGGATCAGAAACCTCGGTCTCACTGTCACGGCCCCTTCACCTCCTCGTCCTCTGCACGACCACGGATACGCTTGTTCCTGATTGGCTGGGACAGTGTTGTGCTGTTCAGGTCGTCCATCTTTGTTTGTTTCCCAAATACAGAGCCCGGGTTGTGTGTCGACGGTTCTTCTGGGTGCACACACAGAAAGTGCAGAGAGCAGAAGCTGTGTTTCATGGAGGGACAGCGATGCTCATGTGAGAAGCAGCAGCAACAACAACCTCGGCCCTGAGGGGAACTCAAGAGGATTCCCCCCCCTCATCATAATCAACAATAAATCATTTCATTCGACTGTGGATGCAAAATAAATAAACGCTGCGAGGTGCAAACATAATGAATCCAAACAGATGAGGAAAAACAGAGACGGTGGTGTGTGTGTGTGTGTGTGTGTGTGTGTGTGTGTGTGTGTGTGTGTGTGTGTGTGTGTGTGTGTGTGTGTGTGTGTGTGTGTGTGTGTGTGTGTGAGAGAGAGACTGATTGAGGGAATTGGACCTTGTGGGTCAAGACAATTGAATTTATATAAAGTCCAATCAGGTGTGAATATGTATGAATGTGTGTGTTTGAGGGTAATGACTCCCAGCGAGTGTGTGCATGTGTGTGTGTGTGTGTGTGTGGTGTGTGTGGTGTGTGTGTGTGTGTGTGTGTGTGTGTGTGTGTGTGTGTGTGTGTGTGTGCGACTGCTCCGCCCTCCTATAAAACCCACTTTATGTGCAGATTTATTGGAGCCATTGACTTTATTATTTATGGGGAACATGGTTTACTGAGGAGCCGACACCTCAGCAGCAGCAGCAGCAGCGTGTTAGTGTGTGAGTGGATCTACACCTTCTTTAAATCAGCTGTGGGTTCTGTGTGTGTGTGTGTGTGTGTGTGTGTGTGTGTGTGTGTGTGTGTGTGTGTGTGTGTGTGTGTGTGTGTGTGTGTGTGTCTGTGATGAGGAGTCCTGAAGGAGATTAACAGGAAACATCCGAAGATGCCCACTCTGTTTCCTGTTCTTCTAATGGGAACTGATGGCGGGGGGGGGGGGGGGGGTTTGAGGGTTTAATTCCACTTTACAACCCACTTCCCACCTTTTAATGTGAAATCCCAGCCAGCGTTCTGCATAGTCACTTCCTGTTTATGTGAGCCTTCAGTGATTGTACCTACATTTAATTTGTTTTCCGACTTTATCTCCGAATCCAAACCTCAGCACAGTCGCTCGTGCATGAACACGGGACAAGAGTGTGAACATCCCCCTAGTGACCACCAGGGGGATGTCAGGGACACGCCCACCACGTGTTATAACCATTGTTACCAACCAGTGCAACTACGTTTTCTAAAGTTGCTGACTGACAGTTTCTCAGAGGCTGTAACAGAATAAACATCATTATCCAGGGAATCATTTTAAAGACAAAGTCATGTGTTCCCTAAAGACCAAACTGCCCCAGGTCCCTCATGTCTTTATCCGGCCGTCCCTCTGAATGAAGTCATCTTCCTGCCGACGCTGGTTTCCAACTGTCACCAGAGCAGTTGATTACACGTCCAGGACTTCCTCCCCCAGATCCATTTCCATCTGCCAAGAAACAGGTCCACTCCATCAGTGCTGGAGTCGTTCCCGGTGCCAAAAGCCTCTCGTTAAACAATGCGCCCACTGACCGGGGGGGAGCCGGCAAATCATTACTGCAAACACTCTGGATTTAAGGAGCAGTCGAAATCTAAACGATTCACTGAGAGACATTGGCATCAGTTTTCACTTGTTAAGTATCTGTGTCTCAGTCAGTGTTAACAGACCTTGTGTCGCGGAGGAGGAGCAGAGAGAGCACACGGTTTGTGTCGTGTTCTTTTATCCCGAGATATGAGAACAAGTATTTATTCAGAAGCAATGAAAAGGTACAGCATAGCTATGTGCACATAGCTATGGGCCCTCAATACACAGCCTCGGCTAAGTCAGTAGCACGGGGTAGCAAGAGTCGCCCCAATAGAGAGTCGGTGCAATATTTATAATAGTAGGTAGAACTTCAGTGGTCCCATCCTCTTGGCCCTGGAGTCTGCGAATGATGAGGAGCCGCTCCCAGGTCCTCTGACCGTTGCTGAGCAAATCTTCACATTCTGACAGTGTTTGGTTTCATGTTTTACAGACAGGCCTTCAGCTGAAGCCTTGTGGGTCTTCAGTAGTGTTGCAGATACGGTGTTGTTGTTCATTGGAGAGAGAAACCTTGCGTTCCTTCAGAACCTAGTGGCTGCTGCTTGAATTCTTTCTAAGGGTGGGTCACAGTTTCTTATGAAAACAGTGCCTTCATGTATGTGTGATGTTTGAATAAAGCTAATGGAGTTTAGGCTGTAATATAGTAAGTTAGGTATGAGAACAAGTTAAAGTACAGTGTATTGTATGCCACAGATGTACAGTCTCCACAACAGGCATCATCAGACAGGTGCGAGACTGAACTGCGATGTGATATAGTGTCTAATTATATTATTAAAATCTTAACAACTTCTCTCCTGATGCTCACGGGCATCAAACGTGTCACTGCTGTGTTCGCCTGGAACGTCTGATTCTGGTTAAAGGTTCTTTTGGATTTAAAGATCAGTTTATCGCTTTGAATGAAGTGATACCACATCCGTCCAGCAGGTTCCGTGCTGGTCCATCCAGTAGTTTTGTGTAATGCTGCTAATTGTGTCAGATGTCGTCCTGCGTGCTCCTGACCTCGGAGGTGCAGCAGGCGGCCTCTGGATATTACGTTCACAACAATGACACAACATGTTTAAAAGCCATTTTAAAGCCTTGTTATATCCGATCATCACTTCACCCAATGAAATACAGACACACACGTCCGGGAGGATTAAAGACAAGTAGTCCACGCGTCCCTCGAACAGGACAGACAAACCATTCCTGTTCCAGTCTGCGACTACAAATAAGAAGCCGAGCAGACTGGAACAGACCTGAGCTTTTTAATTGATTAGTTAAGTGACAATTCACTTACGCATGACGGGCGCGTGTATCTTATTTTCCTTCCTGCACATTCACAGAATAAATTAGGGCTCTAATGGGAAGAGGCGTTCCCTGACCTTCCTCTGCAGGCTAATTCGTCTTTGACAGTGTCCTTCAGGAAAAGTTTCTGAGTGGATGCGTCCTCGTCTTCCTGCTCCGGTGCATGTAACTGCACCGCGGCAGAAACCAGGGCAGTGTGACACCACAGCACGGGCCCGTCCTCCTGGATTCATCATTACAGGGAGGTGGATTCGGTGGATTCAGCACCCGGGTGGAGTTCTCCGTCACCAGCTGAGTTTGCCGTTTCCCAAAATATCGACCCCAGTGGCTCAGTGACACTCGGGCCCGCAGGGAGTCGCAGGTAGTTCCCATAACAACGAGACATTTTCATATCTGTGCTTATGAAAGACTCAATTCAGCACAATAATCACATTTCTAGGCCAAGGCTGATCCCTGTTAGAAGGAGGACACACACACACACACACACACACACACACACACACGTAAGTATTTGCTGACAAACATCGGCGCCTACATTCATGTGTTATTAGTGTGAATGTAGCAGACTTGTGGACAGTCACAGTTATCCAGTAGTAGAACCCTGACAGGATCGCGCCCCCCCCCCCCCCCTGCTGACCTGAGAGCAGCCTGGAGACAGCAGCTGGTAAACATCATATCTGCTGCTCTGCTGGATGCATGAGGCCGAGGGTTGTGGGCCGGAGGTCAGTGAAGCATCTCAAGCACATGTTCGATTTCCTGCACATGTACAGTTCATCACATGTTGGAGGAGGAAGGATTTAGAAGCGAGCTCCTCACTACCCTGCAGCTGGAACTCAGTACCTTGTTTCAAACTGAGAACACGTGAGCGTGTCGCACTCGGCTGAGCGCTGACAGCTGTGTGCCGCAGCGTGTTTACCCACATTCATTCTGCACAGCAACAGCAACACAACCAAAACCATACTCACAACACAACACGGCTATCAGAGCAACACACACACGCAGTTTGGAGAAGTTGGAGGTGACGTTTATTGTGTACTTTTCTTTTGTTGGTGGGGAATGTAGCAGCTGAGCTCCTCTGGTGCAGGTGGAGGTGCAGGTGGAGGTGGAGGTGCAGGTGGAGGTGCAGGTGCAGGTGCAGGTGCAGGTGCAGGTGGAGGTGCAGGTGGAGGTGCAGGATGACAGCCTTAATAAGCACCTTGTGTTACAGGCTAGAGAAAGTACAGCTCCAGCTCCTCTGGTGCAGGTGGAGGTGGAGGTGGAGGTGGAGGTGGAGGTGGAGGTGCAGGTGGAGGTGGAGGTGCAGGTGGAGGTGGAGGTGGAGGTGGAGGTGCAGGTGCAGGTGGAGGTGGAGGTGGAGGTGCAGGTGGAGGTGCAGGTGGCGGTGGAGGTGGAGGTGCAGGTGCAGGTGGAGGTGCAGGATGACAGCCTTAATAAGCACCTTGTGTTACAGGCTAGAGAAAACACAGCTCCAGCTCCTCTGGTGCAGGTGGAGGTGCAGGTGGAGGTGGAGGTGGAGGTGCAGGTGCAGGTGCAGATGGAGGTGGAGGTGCAGGTGGAGGTGGAGGTGGAGGTGGAGGTGGAGGTGGAGGTGGAGGTGCAGGATGACAGCCTTAATAAGCACCTTGTGTTACAGGCTAGAGAAAGTACAGCTCCAGCTCCTCTGGTGCAGGTGGAGGTGGAGGTGGAGGTGCAGGTGGAGGTGGAGGTGCAGGTGCAGGTGGAGGTGGAGGTGGAGGTGCAGGTGGAGGTGGAGGTGCAGGTGCAGGTGCAGGTGCAGGTCCAGGTGCAGGTGGAGGTGGAGGTGCAGGTGGAGGTGGAGGTGCAGGTGCAGGTGGAGGTGCAGGTGGAGGTGCAGGTGGAGGTGGAGGTGGAGGTGCAGGTGCAGGTGGAGGTGGAGGTGGAGGTGCAGGTGCAGGTGGAGGTGGAGGTGGAGGTGCAGGTGGAGGTGCAGGTGGAGGTGCAGGTGGAGGTGGAGGTGGAGGTGCAGGTGCAGGTGGAGGTGCAGGTGGAGGTGGAGGTGCAGGTGGAGGTGGAGATGCAGGTGGAGGTGCAGGTGGAGGTGCAGGTGGAGGTGGAGATGCAGGTGCAGGTGGAGGTGCAGGTGCAGGTGGAGGTGGAGGTGCAGGTGGAGGTGCAGGTGCAGGTGGAGGTGGAGGTGCAGGTGCAGGTGGAGGTGCAGGTGGAGGTGCAGGTGGAGGTGGAGGTGGAGGTGCAGGTGGAGGTGGAGGTGGAGGTGCAGGTGCAGGTGCAGGTGGAGGTGGAGGTGCAGGTGGAGGTGGAGGTGCAGGTGGAGGTGGAGGTGGAGGTGCAGGATGACAGCCTTAATAAGCACCTTGTGTTACAGGCTAGAGAAAGTACAGCTCCAGCTCCTCTGGTGCAGGTGGAGGTGCAGGAGGAGGTGGAGGTGCAGGTGCAGGAGGAGGTGGAGGTGGAGGTGCAGGTGGAGGTGGAGGTGCAGGTGGAGGTGCAGGATGACAGCCTTAATAAGCACCTTGTGTTACAGGCTAGAGAAAGTACAGCTCCAGCTCCTCTGGTGCAGGTGGAGGTGCAGGAGGAGGTGGAGGTGCAGGTGCAGGAGGAGGTGGAGGTGGAGGTGCAGGTGGAGGTGGAGGTGCAGGTGCAGGAGGAGGTGGAGGTGCAGGTGGAGCTGGAGGTGCAGGATGACAGCCTTAATAAGCACCTTGTGTTACAGGCTAGAGAAAGTACAGCTCCAGCTCCTCTGGTGCAGGTGGAGGTGGAGGTGGAGGTGCAGGTGCAGGTGCAGGAGGAGGTGGAGGTGCAGGTGGAGGTGGAGGTGCAGGATGACAGCCTTAATAAGCACCTTGTGTTACAGGCTAGAGAAAGTACAGCTCCAGCTCCGACTGCGTTGCTCTCACACGGCGCCGGCTGCTGCTGAGACGGATCCACACAATGCCTCATTTACTAAAGGCTCCAACACACAGTGGGAAATCTGCTGCTATTTCTGGTGGCCCTGCCTGTGTGTGTCTTTGTGTGTGTGTGTGTGTGTGTGTGTGTGTGTGTCTTTGTGTGTGTGTGTTGACTGCAGATTGAAGAGAAGCTCGTAAAGAGCAGGTTGTGTGTTTTCCTCCTCGATGCTGAGAGATGTAGATTTTAAGTCTGTCCCTCGAGGATCAAACACGATGGGTTTGAAAAGTGTCTGTAAAATACTATGAGGAATATTTAGGATCTATTGTCATTGAAGTTTTCAGACCAACGGCAGGTGTTTAAAATTCAAAAGAAAAATATTCAGTAAATCTAAGAAATAATCCACATGTGTCTGATCGTTTTTCACCATTAGCATTTTCCTGAATGAATCCGGATGTGAGAGGATCTTTGTGTGTGAAGGTGTTGTGCATGTATAAATATTGTATTAGTGCTATTTGTACTGCATTAGATTGTGTGTGTGTGTGTGTGTGTGTGTGTGTGTGTGTGTGTGTGTGTGTGTGTGTGTGTGTGTGTGTGTGTGTGTGTGTGTGTGTGTGTGTGTGTGTGTACTTGTCAGATGATGTGAGTGGACTTGACAGCAGTCGTCTGCTTCTTATTAGACGCAGACTCTTCTGAAGCCCATCTGCTGCAGCCTCAACCAGGGGAAAGGATATCCAGCTTCCCACTGTGTGTGTGTGTGTGTGTGTGTGTGTGTGTGTGTGTGTGTGTGTGTGTGTGTGTGTGTGTGTGTGTGTGTGTGTGTGTGTGCGCTGCTTTGTTCACATAACATCACCTGCTCTTCATATTTTTCTGTATAGTTTTCACATCATGTATTCTTTGCAGAATCCTTCTTGTCTCGTCCTCATCTGAGAGGCGAGCCTCATAATTCAATACGAATAATGATATAATATATAATCACAATACTATGATGTGTGTCTCTTATGCTCAGACAGATACATCCTGACCAATCCTTACAACGGTCGCCTAGCAACAGAGTTAAACACAAGAACGTTTTTCCAGATTAAAAATAACCGTTAAGCGTTCGGTTGAGTTCTAACAGTTTAAAAGTAAATTCCTCTGTCACAGAGGAGCAATGCATCATGGGACATGTTGGGCCACAACAACAGCTCTTATTGCAAAAGAAGCTTAAACAGCAAAGAACAGATTCTAACTATTCACATGTATTAATAACCTCAGTCTTCTCATTTGCTCCCATGTATATATATATTTTTTTTAATTTTTAAACCTTTTCCATTTTGCTCTTCAATATTTCACAATAAAAGCATTTCAGCTGAGTGTTGTGTTGATGTTTCCATCATAATTCAGCTCTTGTTAAAAGCTTATAGCAAAACCCACATTTTCATATGAACTGAATGACACTTATTACTTATTTCTGTTCGTGGTCATTCTATTAATAATGTATTTCTATACTTGTCCTCTGAAATAAGAAGGAACAACACAATGAACAATCAGCCACAAAGACTTGATAAATTAATATGTAGGACACTTATTTAAATGATGTTGATATGTGTGTAATTTAAATCTAATAAAACATCATGATACAGTGAGATATTGGACGTTCGCCTGTGGGATTAAAGAACGTTGCTTCTTCTCTGTCTTTGATATAATTGACTCTCTCTCTCTTGTTCCTCACGTCTTTCTTCACCTGCATTAAAGCGGCGGCTGATCTGCGATCTGTGGTCGTCAGGCCGACGGGACTCGTGTGTCTCCACCGGCAGAGAACTGAGGAGATCTGGGTCACGGACGGGTTTCTAACCCCAACACAATCAAACCAGTGAGTCCAGTGAGTCCAGTGAGTCAGTGAGTTCAGTGAGTTCAGTGAGTTCAGTGAGTTCAGTGAGTTCAGTGAGTTCAGTGAGTTCAGTGAGTTCAGTGATGAGCAGCTCGTCTCCAAACAGAGCTTTTATACCAATAAAGAAAAAAGAGATTTAATCTCAAGGGACGGATCACGATCAGAGCAACAATACTCAACTTTGGCTCAATGAATATGTGCAAACCCCATAAATTAAATGGAAATTAGTCATTTGTCATTAATGGTTTTGCATCATTTCCCTCCCGATGTTCACCGATAGGTTTTAAAGATGGATTTTCAAACTCGTTTGAATGCAGCTGCTCTTGATAAACAACAGTTTGTTGGAACCACGATTATGTTAAAAACAAAAAGGTGACGTGAAAATGACTTTTTCCTATTTGTATGGACACTCAGTGCTACTTTAAAAACAAAGTACTTCAGACTAATTGTGATTCAGCATCCGAGGTAATAAAGCGTGAGCAGTGTGTTGTCACCTGCGCCGTCGGATCCTCGCTGTGTGGAAAACAGGCCCGGTGACAAACGGCCTCCTCCGAAGTGCGGCAGCTGTGTCGTGTGTCGTGAACACCGTGTTCCTGCAGCTCGCACTGCTCCGACGCCTGGAGGCTGCAGCCTGTGATTTCCCACAAGTACTGAAGGACAGAGACTCCGGCGAGAACCCGCCCGCACACCTGAGCTGATGTAAACACTGTGTCGTGTTAATAAACCTCCTCCCGACGGACTGCGGTTTGTGGAGGTGCAGCGCGGGAGAGCAGGGAGGAAGAGAATGATAATGAAAGAGAGAGAGAGAGAGAGAGAGAGAGATAAATCCCCTGATACGTTTGTGGCAATGACGCACAAACATAATTAATTATCACTTTATTTGATGGGATTTCACAACCGGCTCGTTAGAACCTCTTCCACCGTGGCGTTCTGCAGTGAAAGCGCTGATTCCTGAAGAAGTGGCTCTGTGCTGCGAGGGAGCAACTCCACGTGTGACATCAACGTGTCGTCGGGTCTAAAAAGGGACGTAAACGCAAAGGTGCAAATCTACTGATCTGCTCGCACAACTTTGCATCGCAGATTCAGAAAAGTGACGCTCTTTGTTCTGGGGATTTATCCTTCGGGGGGGAAGCGGCTGCACGCTCCTATTTTTGGAAGCAACAAATGAGGTTGTGAGAGCTGCTGCGTGTGATCGGCTGAATGTGTTAATCAGCGCTGGTGAGGAGCTGGAACCTGCATCTCCGAGCTGCACGAAGCCAAACGGGCACACGGCTTCACACGGAGGCACCGAGTGAGACGTGACCTTTGACCCCAGGTACCAATTAGACCCTTTTCTGCCTTGACAGGCGTTTACAGAAGATTCATCGTTCCTGTTTGATCCGTGCAGAGGAGACGCAGGATTATTTTAGGTCCTCTGGGAGCATTTGTGCAATTTGCAGAGAGGTTCTCTATTTGCATGTGTTGTGACTTTTCGCAGCACATTTGCACGTGTTTTTCATATTTGCATGTTTCTCTCGTTCCTCTCAGAAAACACCGAAGCTCCTGAAGCTCCTGAAGCTCCTGAAGCTCCTCGTCACACATCACACGCTGTCGAATGAAAAGTCACTGCACAGATTTCCAAACACTCGTCGAACATTTTACAGTCAAATCTGTGAATTATATTTGTACATATTAGATATGACACCAGATTACATCATACAGTGATGGGGTTGTTCAGTGTGATAATGAATGTGTGAGGAGTCGTCTGTGTGTTTCCTTGCTATTCAGCCGAGTCCTCTGCCACCAAGCACCAGGAGGAGCGGCGTGGAGAGGACGTCTCTGCCATCAAGCACCAGGAGGAGCGGCGTGGAGAGGACGTCTCTGCCACCAAGCACCAGGAGGAGCGGCGTGGAGAGGACGTCTCTGCCATCAAGCACCGGAGGAGCGGCGTGGAGAGGACGTCTCCATCAGCACCGGAGGGGCGGCGTGGAGAGGACGTCTCTGCCATCAAGCACCAGGAGGAGCGGCGTGGAGAGGACGTCTCTGCCATCAAGACGGAGCGCGTGGAGGAGCGTCTGCACAAGCACGGAGGACGGGTGAGGACGTCTCTGCCACCAAGCACCGGGAGGAGCGGCGTGGAGAGGACGTCTCTGCCATCAGCTCCGGACTCTTCTGCTAATTGCTATGTTCATTACAACTGGGAGCCTCCGTCTGAAGGCAGATTAAAGAGTCTGCTCACTGAGCCCATGGAGCCTCTCGGTGACGGCGTTGCGATGGCAACAGTGATGTGGAGGGAAGAATGAGCGACGGATGAGATGGAGCGGCACATTGACGGAGGAACACCGGGAGGAAGGTGTTTCCACATCACACGTGGAACTAGGAAACAGGGAGGGGACGCTGGCGTTTGCCAAACGAGCCGGTCGAAGCCTCACAGAGAACAGGACTCACCCGGTCACCTGGATTCTCCTCGGCGGCAGGGCCGAGCTGCACGCTCCACTCCGGGAAGTGGAACTGACTTTTCTGGGAACGTTTCCCAGTAACGATGTTAATGGGAGGAAAGGACGCAAAGTCTAACGATAACAGGGATTCAATTAAAAATCGATATTCTGTGGGCAAGTATGAGCAGTTCAGGGTTTCAGAGAGAAAACAGCAAGTTCTCTCGTCTGAGTTCAGTGTGTGTGTGTGTGTGTGTGTTTTGTGTGTCTGTGTGTGTGTCTGTGTGTGTGTCTGTGTGTGGTGTTATCTTGCCTGAGCAGAGTCCCTGGCTCCTGACAGGGAATCGAACTGCCGGTTGGTCGCTCGCTCTTTTTTGCCGCCCATCACATCATCAGACCTGACAGCTCCCGTCAGAGCTCGACTCTCTCTCTCCCCGCTCGCTCAGACTCTGTCCTCTGCCCGTCCGACACACACCAGGCGTAAAGAGCACATGTTAGTTTCCTGTTTGTATCTGTGTGCGTCCGCTGCGCCTCGTCCATCGTGTGAGGGTCACAGGGAGTCAGCTGGCGTTGGGGGGGGGGGGGGGGGTGGACAGGGGACAGGTCCACAGTTCATCACAGGGACGACCAACAACCGCTCACACCTCAGTTATAGTCTTAAATCCTCCTGCGACAGTTTCACCCCGGAGCGCCATCCTCCAGCTGCAGCTTCAGAAGGACGCGGCCCCCGAACTGAGACACAGCTTCAGAAGGACGCGGCCCCCGAACTGAGACACAGACACAGCTTCAGAAGGACGCGGCCCCCGAACTGAGACACAGCTTCAGAAGGACGCGGCCCCCGAACTGAGACACAGCTTCAGAAGGACGCGGCCCCCGAACTGAGACACAGACGCAGCTTCAGAAGGACGCGGCCCCCGAACTGAGACACAGCTTCAGAAGGACGCGGCCCCCGAACTGAGACACAGACGCAGCTTCAGAAGGACGCGGCCCCCGAACTGAGACACAGCTTCAGAAGGACGCGGCCCCGAACTGAGACACAGCTTCAGAAGGACGCGGCCCCCGAACTGAGACACAGACACAGCTTCAGAAGGACGCGGCCCCCGAACTGAGACACTGACACAGCTTCAGAAGGACGCGGCCCCCGAACTGAGACACAGACACAGCTTCAGAAGGACGCGGCCCCCGAACTGAGACACAGACACAGCTTCAGAAGGACGCGGCCCCCGAACTGAGACACCGACACAGCTTCAGAAGGACGCGGCCCCCGAACTGAGACACAGACACAGCTTCAGAAGGACGCGGCCCCCGAACTGAGACACAGACGCAGCTTCAGAAGGACGCGGCCCCCGAACTGAGACACAGACGCAGCTTCAGAAGGACGCGGCCCCCGAACTGAGACACCGACGCAGCTTCAGAAGGACGCGGCCCCCGAACTGAGACACAGACACAGCTTCAGAAGGACGCGGCCCCCGAACTGGAACGACACAGCTTCAGAAGGACGCGGCCCCGAACTGAGACACAGACACAGCTTCAGAAGGACGCGGCCCCCGAACTGAGACACCGACGCAGCTTCAGAAGGACGCGGCCCCCGAACTGAGACACCGACACAGCTTCAGAAGGACGCGGCCCCCGAACTGAGACACAGACACAGCTTCAGAAGGACGCGGCCCCCGAACTGAGACACAGACACAGCTTCAGAAGGACGCGGCCCCCGAACTGAGACACCGACACAGCTTCAGAAGGACGCGGCCCCCGAACTGAGACACAGCTTCAGAAGGACGCGGCCCCCGAACTGAGACACAGACACAGCTTCAGAAGGACACGGCCCCCGAACTGAGACACAGCTTCAGAAGGATGCGGCCCCCGAACTGAGACACAGACACAGCTTCAGAAGGACGCGGCCCCCGAACTGAGACACAGACACAGCTTCAGAAGGACGCGGCCCCCGAACTGAGACACGACACAGCTTCAGAAGGACGCGGCCCCCGAACTGAGACACAGACACAGCTTCAGAAGGACGCGGCCCCCGAACTGAGACACAGCTTCAGAAGGACGCGGCCCCCGAACTGAGACACAGACACAGCTTCAGAAGGACGCGGCCCCCGAACTGAGACACAGACACAGCTTCAGAAGGACGCGGCCCCCGAACTGAGACACCGACACAGCTTCAGAAGGAAGCGGCCCCCGAACTGAGACACCGACACAGCTTCAAAAGGGAAACGGCCCCCGAACTGAGACACAGCTTCAGAAGGACGCGGCCCCCGAACTGAGACACAAACAGCTTCAGAAGGACGCGGCCCCCGAACTGAGACACAGACACAGCTTCAGAAGACGCGGCCCCCGAACTGAGACCAAGACGCAGCTTCAGAAGGAAGCGGCCCCCGAACTGAGACACAGACACAGCTTCAGAAGGAAGCGGCCCCCGAACTGAGACACAGACGCAGCTTCAGAAGGACACGCTCCCCGAACTGAGACACGACCAGCTTCAGAAGGACCGCCCCCGAACTGAGACACAGACACAGCTTCAGAAGGACGCGGCCCCCGAACTGAGACACGAACCTCAAAACGGCCCCACGACACGCATTCAGAAGGAAGCGGCCCCCGAACTGAGACACAGACGCAGCTTCAGAAGACGGCCCAATAACCACGCACTCAGAAGCGCCCCGAACTGAGACACAGACACAGCTTCAAAGGCGCGGCCCCCAACTGAGACCAGCTTCGAAGGACGCGGCCCCGAACTGAGACACGACACAGCTTCAGAAGACGCGGCCCCGAACTGAGACACAGACACAGCTTCAGAAGGACGCGGCCCCCGAACTGAGACACAGCTTCAGAAGGACACGGCCCCCGAACTGAGACACAGACGCAGCTTCAGAAGGAGAAATCTGCAACCAGCATCACCACAGACCACGGAAACAGCCCGTTCCCAACAGGCAGGTTCCCAGAGACCACCGTGTTTCTGCCAGGAGGGGAAACAGCTTCAGAAACTCCAGCGTGCCACTGAATCACATCCGTCATCAATCCAGATCCTCTCTGTGTGTGTGTTGGTTAATACGCTGGGGATGGCCTCACCCGACCGCACAGAGATATATGAAGAACTGTGTGTGAGCACATGCAAATATCCACACAGCATATTGCAGTCATCTGTCTTGTGTGCGATTC
The DNA here is from genome assembly GCA_006182925.3 of Reinhardtius hippoglossoides. NCBI lineage: Eukaryota > Metazoa > Chordata > Actinopteri > Pleuronectiformes > Pleuronectidae > Reinhardtius > Reinhardtius hippoglossoides. The sequence continues at coordinate 878,827 of CM031673.1, forward strand.
CGTAATTACGATGTGATGAACCAGCAGGAACAAGAGAGAGAGAGAGAGAGAGGACTCGCTCCAGAGGCCTGGAATAAAACCAATATTACACCGAGAGGAAGAGAAGCAGCGATGAAGGAGAGAAAAGACGAGACGGGTGACGGAGGACGAGCAGATGGTGTGAGAATAAAGCTGCAGAGCGACGGAGGTGAAGAGAGAAAGAAGAGAGAGATCTCACCTTCTTCTGTCCTTAATCACAAGCTCCTCGCCCGAGTCGCCCTCCGCTCCGCCACGGGAGGAATTCCAGTCGGGACATTAAAATATGAATCACTTCCACTTCTCGGATTAAAAATTATCATCATCATCATCCTCCTCTCGTTCTTTGTCCCAAAACCTGTGTGTGTATGTTTCACTCTCACCTTCGGTCCATGAAATATTGAAAATGATTAAAAGCTTGAAACAGTAAAAAGAAACTTATATCTTAAAGTTGTTAGACACTAAATTAAGGTTTTACTTTAATTCTAATAATAGTTCATTTCATTTTAACCGAGATCCTTTAATTCAGACTTGCATCGTTAATGTTTATGGGATTTAAAAAGTCAAAACTTTAGTAAGTAACTTAGACAAATGACCTCATGTCCAAAGTTTAAATTTGCCTAAATATACAACCTGTATCACACTTTTGACAAAGAAATGATAATTTCAATGGTTTGACTATTATTTCATTAAGATAAATCTCATAAAATCAACATTTCTGTTGTTTCATTTCTCTCTTTGTAATAAAACCTGTTTTTCATCACACGTGAAAGAGATTTTGAATCAATTCAATCAAGTTGCACCAAATGACACAAACTCATAGATATTAGTCCCGTGAATGTTTTCAGATCCACGAATCATCGTGCTTTCTCCGACTCATCTTTCCTCAGAGTGTCGAGCTAATCCATCCCATAGTTCTTGTATAATCCTGTTTACAAACAAACAAAGTGTAAATATAAAGTGGTGTCACAGCTGAGTTCCATCGTCCTGCTCCGACACGCTCGTCCTGTATCTCCCACCACGATCATGTTCTTGGCTGACTCAGGTTTTTCAAAGAACAAGACATTTCTCCCGAGATAAGTGTCGAGGATCTTTTCTCACAGAGGCAGAAGGTTGTTGTGAGGAGGCCTCACTCGGAGAAGGAATAAATATTTCATCCGTGGTCCGTCTTCTCAAGGTTTGTGTGTTCCTCAGAGGAGACGTAGCCTCCAGTCTCTGTCAGAGGAGACACGCTGCCTTCAGGCTGGAGAGAGGAAAGGATCCACAGATACAGTATTCATTCTGCAATGTGATTTTATAGAGCTTAAAAACTGTACATCTATGTGTAATAATCACATATGGTCTATTCTCAGTAGAATAAAATGTGTCTTTGGGGAAGCGATGCTCAGATTGATTGACAGACGATGGCGTATTGATGTTGTGTGCTTTAGATCAATGCTTCCATGTGGAGATAGTTCGAATCACGAGTGCAGCAGCAGCAGTTTGACACAGATCCGCAGCCTGAAGCCCGAAGTATCTGCAGATATTCAGAATAATGTGGTTCAACCTTCAGCCTCGTGTGAACTTACTCCCAGGCCGTTACACTTAATGTCCTTTTCCATCTCCTGCCCGACTCCCGGCCGGCTAACAGCCCCACAGCTCTGTGAAGCATGTCTGTGGAGAAGCCTTGTCTGTGTGTGTGTCTGTGTGTGTGTCTGTGTGTGTGTGTGTGTGTGTGTCACCGGGTACAGACCCTGCCCCAGTGGTGGGTCAGTGCTGCAGCTCAGTGACAAGCTGGAGGTGTGTTTGGGAAGAGCTCATCTCTGAGGTCGGGGATTGTTTTCATCCATCTGGAGGAATTTAAATAAACATTTCCCAAAGATGTCCAGTGAGCAGAACTCCTCGAGTGTGGAGACGTTTTATCAGCGAAGACCAGAAACTCTTCTCTAACCCCAGGAAATCATCTCAAGTCATTTCTTTCCACCTTCATGTTGCATGTATGATACTTTCATTAATTCTAATTACATTTATATTTTAAATACACATTTAATAATGACCTTGTGTTGCATCAGACATGTGCCTGATGTCAGCCTGGATACGTGTTCAAGATAAAGGATGGATCATGTTTTTAGTTTTAAATATGAATATCACAGCTCAGGAGAACGATCAGGGATTTAAACTCCAGGGGAGAAGTGGAAACATCACTATGACCACATGAGGATTATTTCAACTAATAAACCTTCATGTGTGAAACCATCCGGCTGCTCTTCTACCAGTTGGACCATAACAAGATGTTCCTGTAGATAAAAGCAGCAGAAACCATCACTCTTCTTTATTTCTGCTCAAAACAGAGACAGAGTGAAATTAGGAAGATGAAAACTAACTAACGGACGATAAAGAATTAAAAGTTTCCCTTCCGGAAGAATCTGACTCAGCTTTTAAAAAAACAACTAATGAGTTTGTTGTGCATCGACGTTCCACAGAACATAAAGTTCATAATGAGAAAACAGCTTTAGTGCCACAGAACTTCCCATAATCTGTTCGCAGGGTTTCTTCTTCCTCTTTGGCAGCGAACCAGCACATTAAAGAGCGTCTGCACGTTCGCACCGAGGTTACAGCAAGAACACATTATTATTTAAAGTTAGTGAAAAGGTTTTAGAGTCTTCACCCTCCCGTGCTGTTAGCCGAGCTGATGTCCCGGTCCGGATGTGAACTGTGATGATGTAACTGTTGTTTACCAGGATTTTAACAATTCAAACTCTTTATGTCCTGAGACAAGTGTTTTCAGTGAGCCGGTCTAATTGGCCGATCCTGAGGGGCTCAGCTCGGCACGGCCCACTGGCTGCTACGTCAAGCGTCACGCTGATCAGGGACCTGGTGATAAATCATCCTGTCTGCTTTCTGTGTGCGTAGACGTCCTCCTGACTGGAGTCTGCACGAGTCTGGATCCAGGAACTGGAAACCTACAGTCGGGGGTCAGTCAGTTAGAAACCAAGTCCGTCCCTGTTCCTGTTCCTGTTGGTAGTTTCTTGGTTTCCTTCTCTCACTGCCCACGTTTGTCTTCTACTGAAATAAATCTGTATTTTCACTTTATTGATATTGTCTGCATCATGTAGCTGAGAGTAAATAAACCTGCGTTAACAAACATCCCCTGGTGAGTTTCCACGTGGTTTTTAGATATAATATTGTCATTTGAATGTTTCATTAAGAATTGCCCTCCTGCCCTTAACTAAAACAACAAACCACCATCGTACCACTGGGCTCTGAGGGAGCCAGCGGTGGTCTGGTTATACTGGGCAGCTGCCAGTGTCCCACAATGCTTTGCAGCAGCTGTGAATGTTTTGGCGGCGTCGACGTGAAGCTGGAGATGAAAAGCTCAACGAGGCTCAACGAGCATCAGCAGAGAGAACGTGTTGCAAACAGGAAGTCCAGTGTTCTGCCGACACCATCCAGCCCCAACCTCAGCCCGTCACCGGCCACCAGGGGGCGTCTGACGATAAAACCAACAATGGCACATAATCATTTAATTCACTCACGACTTCTAAGCTCAGTTTTGACCTGAAGCTTTAACAAGTCGCAGCTCGATGCTGATGACAGACTGATGTTCACTCAAATCCTTGAGAGTTGTTCTCATGAATATCTCCACCTGGTTCCATCATGAAGTGGTTTCCATGTTACTGCAGCTGCACCATCAGGTCTTTGTGATTCATATCCAACACATACATGTGTCATCTTTCATTTAGAGTTCGGAGACGAGTGCTGCTCCACAGGGATCCAGGACGTGTGCGACTCCTCCTTCGTGCGACAACATGAAAGTGTCGAGTCTCATCCGGAGCTCTGACCAACATGTGACCCTGAACTCACGGTGAACTCCACCCCCCCCCCCCCCCCCACCCCGCCTGAGGGTATTTCATAAAGCCGTTGCCTCTGGCGTCAATTGTGGGTGATCCTTCATCCCCCCCCCCTCAGGCAGCTCTGCACTTTATCTCTAGATTTCAGTTTCTCGGAATCAGTCGCACTCAAGTTCAGGATCGACTCAGTTTCTCTTCCAGGTCCGAAATACAGGAAGAGATGAAAATGACCGTTTGTCCCATTTGATCCGTTTGTGCAATGAGACAAATTGTGATTCGTGAATATGAGCTGATCAAATGAGATTTGATTGATGTCTCCTGGTCTTGTTGTCTTTCTGTTTAACCTCTTTCCTTGAATCACTTTGCTTCGACGGTTACATTTGTGTTGAGCAGAAGTCCGTCTGCAGCTCCCTCGGCCTCGTGGAGCTTCACAGTGACTTCCAGCTCATTATCTCAGTGTTTATCCGTCTGTCCAGTAACGTGTCTGTACTGGTTCGCTCTCTCTGCTCACACTGGGCCGTGTGTAACCACAGCAGGCAGCTGGTTTCCACTGCTGCCTGTTCAAGAACCAGACATGTATCCACCACTCCAGATAAATGCTGCTCTATAGGATTGGATGTGGAAAGAAGAAAATGAATGATGATAGAATCAGTTTCCCCTGCGTGAGCGGACAGAATAAAAGCATCTTCTGCCTTTCGATACCGCCAAATCATTATACACATGAAGTATTTGGTTTTCGATGAGGCAGCTGGATTCCTCAGCCTCATCTCTCAGGTTCAGTGATCACAGGGGTCTGGACCCAATGAGCCTGCATCGGATGTTTCCCCCCATGTGACCCACATCTGATTGTTTAATGACCATGGACCAAAACAAACATGGAGGAGGCTGTGACGGAGGAAGGGGGGGGGGCACGTCTGTGGCCTCCGTGTTTATCAGCGACCTCTTCTCCTCGTTTCCTTCCCTACCCGACTCAGGGCCATGACCAGTTCACTGGAGTCTTGATACTTGTCACATTTCAAAAAGATAATGTGAAGAGCTGCATATAGAGATGGGATCTGGAGGCCGGGAGGCTGGCAGAGGAACGCAGCTCCACTGGCAGCTCCGGGTCTGAAGACGCTGCTGCAGCATCACTTGTTTCAAACTGGGGGGGGAAGTTGTTCGTAGCAGGACGCCCTCGGTGGGAAAGATGTTCTTCTCCCGACAGTGACAGACGGTGATGGACAGATGGTTCATCCAATCACCTGCCAAATGCTTTTTCTTTTTCAGATAGTTTCTTATCCAGACTGTCTCCGCTGAAGCTTCCCCAGATGCTTCTGTTTAACAAACCATCTGCTGTGGCAGGTTCGCTTTTAACATCTTTATACTGTGGATCAGCATATTCTGTAAGTTAAAAGTCGGGATCTTCAGCGACTGCACTTTTAATAAACTCTGCAGGGGAAACCCTTAGCTTTCAAATGAAGATAACTCAGTAATGATTAAATTACAACTGAAGCTTGAGTGTTTTTTAGTTTGCACATTAGTGAGTTTGCTTGTTCTGCTGTGACCTGGACCGGTGTTTTAATTAGCTGCTGAACATTTCCTCCAAACAATACAGTTACTTCCAGGACTCTTAGTATTAAATAGCTCAATTAAAGGAACCTTCCAACAACGCTTGTGCTTCAGCACCAGAATAATGGAACTGGAAACAAACCACGCTTAGTGGTCGTTGTATTAGTCGACGCAGTACGAGTACGGACAGAAGGCTCCGTCCGTTTCCATAGACACGTCTAATGAAGTATGAATGAGCCTTCAGCAACCGAAGAGTTGAACCTTATTGCAGATAATGACCAGTTAATGTGGTCCAGTGGTTCCAAGGCTTCGAATAGAGCGAATCAATTACCCTCCAAAAATATCATAACCAAGCATCCAGTTATTATGGTATTTCCTGACTTCCTGTGGTGTCCAGCTCCGACCAGCAGTCCGACTGGGGGACTGGATTCAGTGACGGGTGTGATGCTCCAGTGTGAATGGACTCAGACAGACAGCAGCTGGTGGAAACTTGTCCCCGAGGCTCGGGGGACGGAGCTGGCCGCCGCTGTTTGGACTCACAGGCCGCTCCCTCCCTGTCCCTGTCTCCTCCACAGCTCTGCCATTATCAACTCCCCCCCCACCCCCCCACCCCCCCTCCAGCTCTCCTGCTTCGGTCCAGTTACACAACCTCCTCCTGAGCCTCAACTCCACTCTCCAGATTTCAGTTTCCTCCACACACACATGGACAGCTTCTGGTCCCAGTGGAGGAGACATTTGACCTCGGTCCTCCAGCATCATCGTCCCCCCCCCCCCCTCCCACTCTTATGACTCATTTGTCCCCTCTCTGCATTCCCATCACATTTCCAGGACTGGCATCCCATGTAGAATTTAAACCTTCTTTCTCTGATCTTCTTTTTCTCATAATTCATCAACGCTGTTCTTTCACATCCTCCACTTCAATCCATCCTCTCTCCTCTCTCACTTCTCTACACTTCTTTTCTAGTGTTTCTCTTCACTGCCGTCAAAGGCTGGTCCATCATCTCTTCTTCTTCTTCTTCTTGTGACTTTCACACCGTCAGCGTAGGATCCCAGTTTCATGAACAAACAACCTCTGTCCTTTCCTGTCCTCGCCGAGTTTGGAAACGCTCGTCCTCGATCTGGGTCAGATCCTCTGTGGATAACAGTTAGCGAACACTTGACTGCACAGAGTCCAGCCGCTGACATCAGGGCAGACTATTAGAGGAAACTTTTACACTTTCAGTCTTCAGGCGTTTAACGGAATGACCTTTCCACAGTGACTTACACAGAGTCTGCAGAGCTGGACTCACAGAGCTGGTCTCTAAATTGTCCTAGTTCCTTATCAATCACAAGTAAATACAGACGTTGGGTATTCTGTGCTGGGATCAGCACTTCAACATCATTTCTTCACCAATACGAGTCCATGGTTATTGACGACCACTAAAAGAAATCACGTGGTAACATTGTCAAGTCAGGTTTATTTGTGTAGCAGGT
>CM031673.1:888192-911415 GCA_006182925.3 Reinhardtius hippoglossoides
TCAATCTAAAACAACCGGACCTGTGTTATGTCCGTTAAGTTCATGTTTATTGTCAAACTTGGAAAAATCTGTTGTTTAAGTCACATCTCCTCAGCGTTGTGTTTGTCAATGAAACACTTTTAACTTTTCATTTTGACCAGATGAAGTATTTTAGTCTTCTGACATCTGGATCTTAAAGGGATGGATTCCCTCATCATTCCCCAGATTCAACAAAGTAGAACCGGACCTGGAGGATCCGGGTGCGTCTCTTTGAAACATCAGCTAAATAACAGGTTTCAGTTTCTGTCGAGACGTGACGAACGTTTACGAGTCTCAAACAAACTGTCTCAGCAGATCTGTCTTTGCTGTGATGAAAGATCTGGAGACGCCTGCGGCTCAGTAACAGTTTTATCACCTTTCACGTCCGGTGTTTACGACATTCCACTCCTCGCAGAGTCTGAGCGTTCACATTGGAACAGCGTTCAAATAAAATACACTGGAAACAGTCGACTCTGACTGAAAAACGACCGTGAGAGGAGCAACAGTAGCTGATAAGAGTTTTTTTTAAACGGACGACGTTTGTGGAGACAGATCCTGGATCCTCATCCACGGTAATTTATCGGGGAGGTTTAGTGGGTAATAAAAACTGTCTCCTGTGACTGAAGCTCATGAGGCAATAAAAGTCTCTCCTAATATACTGAAGCTAAATCTAATCCACCTGTCCAACGCAGAGGCGAGCCTCGGAGACGAGCCTCGGAGACGAGCCTCGGAGACGAGCCTCGGAGACGAGCCTCGGAGACGAGCCTCAGAGACGAGCCTCAGAGAGACGAGCCTCGGAGACGAGCCTCGGAGACGAGCCTCGGAGACGAGCCTCAGAGACGAGCCTCAGAGAGACGAGCCTCAGAGAGACGAGCCTCGGAGACGAGCCTCGGAGACGAGCCTCGGAGACGAGCTCAGACGAGCAGAGAGACGAGCTCAGAGACGAGCCTCAGGAGACGAGCCTCAGAGACGAGCCTCGAGACGAGCCTCAGAGAGACGAGCCTATCAGAGACGAGCCTCGAGAGACGAGCCTCGGAGACGAGCCTCAGAGACGAGCCTCAGAGACGAGCCTCAGAGACGAGCCTCGAGAGACAGCCTCAGAGACGAGCCTCAGAGAGACGAGCCTCAGAGACGAGCCTCAGAGAGACGAGCCTCAGAGACGAGCCTCAGAGACGAGCCTCAGAGACGAGCCTCAGAGACAAGCCTCAGAGAGACGAGCCTCAGAGAGACGAGCCTCAGAGACGAGCCTCGGAGACGAGCCTCGGAGACGAGCCTCAGAGACGAGCCTCGAGAGACGAGCCTCGGAGACGAGACGAGCCTCGGAGACGAGCCTCGGAGACGAGCCTCGGAGACGAGCCTCAGAGACGAGCCTCGGAGACGAGCCTCGGAGACGAGCCTCGGAGACGAGCCTCGAGACGACCCGAGCGACCTCGGAGACGAGCCTCAGAGACGAGCCTCAGAGAGACAGCCTCAGAGACGAGCCTCGGAGACGAGCCTCGAGAGACGAGCCTCAGAGAGACGAGCCTCAGAGACGAGCCCCCTCGATTCAACAGGACCACAAAGAGCAGCCATGTTATTCGACCTCTACATTTATCTCAAGCTACGTCTGAAAACCCTCCGTCCTCCGTTAACGGAGACACAGCCACTGACCTGGGATCCACAGCCACTGACCTGGGATCCACAGCCACTGACCTGGGATCCACAGCCACTGACCTGGGATCCACAGCCACTGACCTGGGATCCACAGCCACTGACCTGGGATCCACAGCCACTGACCTGGGATCCACAGCCACTGACCTGGGATCCACAGCCACTGACCTGGGATCCACAGCCACTGACCTGGGATCCACAGCCACTGACCTGGGATCCACAGCCACTGACTCACAGGAATCACCCAGGAAACTGTCACATAATGAAATATATGCTTTGCTTCTTCTAATCACTGCCGACATTTACATTATAATCCCATTATAGACAATAATCTGACGGAGGCATTAGTCCCATTATGTGGCCGTCATTAGCTGTAATGTATTCAATTGCCTTTTTGGCTGTTGTCCAGATGTGAGGTAAAGATGTGGTTTGTTCCAGCGTGTGTGTGTGTGTGTGTGTGTGTGTGTGTGTGTGTGTGTGTGTGTGTGTGTGGTGTGTTGGTGCTGCGTGCTGCGTGCGTGGTGGTGTGTGTGTGTGTGTGTGTGTGTGTGTGTGAGACAAACTGTGTGTAGAGAAGGTGAGTAGAAGTTTAAAAGGCAACCTGTCCACTGGAGTTAGAGGTTTTTTGACCTGACACGAATGTGAGCGTGAAACAAAGTGTGTGTGTGTGTGTGTGTGTGTGTGTGTGTGTGTGTGTGTAGGGATATTTGTCCCTTGTGGTTTAGGACACACACATCTAGTGTCCGTCCTTTCCAGCTTCCGGGCATCAGGTGCTGCACTGTCACATCACACACGTTAATCATAGCACACACACACACACACACACACACACACACACACACACACACACACACACACACACACACACACACACCTGAAGCTGCTTCTGAACGATGGATGAAACCTCAGGATTCAAACCAGAAATGAAAATAGAACTGTTAAAGTGAAAACGTCTCCTGTTAACTTCAATCAGCAGCGAAGTTAGACAGTGTGACGGCGCCATTTCCTGTTCGTATGAAACAGTCGAGTGTCGTCACAGTTTTCTAAAAGGATTATCACATATTTTACACAGTATTTTGTTTGATTCAGGCGACGACATTTATGTAAAAAGTATATAAGAGTCAGAAAAGCTCATTTCTCCACCAAGACCCAAAGTCCCATTCAATCAAGAGCATGCGTTTCATTGAAATTAAGTTATACCAGAGAACAACATTTTATCTGAGAAGTATTTTTAGTTAGTTAGTTAGTTAGTTAGTGAGTTAGTTAGTTAGTTAGTTAGTTAGTTAGTTAGTTAGTTAGTTAGTTAGTTAGTGAGTGAGTGAGTTAGTTAGTTAGTTAGTGAGTTAGTTAGTTAGTTAGTGAGATTTGGTGTTTTTCTAAATCTTGCTCGATTCTCAGACAATAATTCATGGATCTAAATGACAGAAATCATATTCAGTGGACAGATATTTATGTGTGTGTGCAATCTGGTGCAGATCCAAATCAAAACATCTGGATGCAGTGAATTTAAATGTGGTGTGTTGGGCGGAGCTGTGTCATCCTAGTTTAATGTGAATCCACAGATCTTTGAATTATCTGTGGATGAAACGCTCTGGGTGAGGATTTCCTTCTTCTTCTGTCCCTGTAGCTTCACAGAGCTCCGATCAACCGTCCACCTACTGAATCTGAATAACACCCCCCCCCCCCCCCCCCTCCTCAGAGGAGCTGCATATCTCTGTGTTGCATCATTGGGCCGGATGACGACACAAACTGTGTACTTGTGTTTATCCCCCCGGGGGACGGAAAGCTGAATCTGCTCAACTGAACTGCCATGCAGAAGAGGAAGAGCACATCTGACCGGTGGAGCTCGGTTATACTGTCGGGTGTATGTGCTGCTCTCAGGGATGTCATGGGACAGGCGTGTAAACCACAGGCAGTATAATCTGTGGGTGCCACAGACACGGCCGGGCCTCGGGCGAACACATGCACCAGACATACATGTCACATTGGATCACAGCGTGTTTGAGGAGAGCTGCTGGCAGCTGCCTTGCTGCCTTGCTGCGCAGTAAGGACATATATATACAGTGCTGGTGGTTTCATGTAAAGAAAACCCACACTGTATATTTAAGCGTGTGTGATCTGTGTTGCTCGTGGTGGAATCAGCTGTCAGCACATATGAATGTGTTTTCACTGAGCCTCACGCTGTTACCCATGATCCTGCTCCGTGTACATGCGGCTGCACACATGCGTGACTCCAGGCGAGCGAGCCGCAGGTCGACAGCAGGAAACTGAGCAGCTGAGCGGAACCAGCCTCCATCAAGGACGTGATGAGGCAGGAGTTAGGTCCTTTACTTGAGTCCCAGCTAAACAATAGATGGAGAGTTCATGTGTGCTACGAACTCGTGTGTGAGTGATTATCAAACACATCATGGATTCATGCTGCACTCGGTTAACTGGGTTTTAAACCAGGGTTGTGACACGTCGAGTGTCAATCAGCTGCTGCACCTGAACAAACACTCAAACACACAGAGGGTTCACACCTGGTCACTGGGGCGGAGTGAAGGGCATTCTGGGAAATGTAGGAGTCCGTCTTAGAAGGAGATAAGGTAGGTTCAGAGAATCGTGAAGAACGCAGCAGAGAGTCTCCACTCAGACGCAGCAACAGACAAATGTAGTGATCGCGTCAAATCTCGTCGTGTTGCAGTCGATCTTCGATTCCTCTGAAGATCCTCTATTCGTTCTTCTTTCAGTTTGCGTAGCTTAAACGTCATCGTGCTTTCGTGAATCTTCGAATAAATTTCAGCTAATATCTGTGCATTTTATTGTGGACAAAGCTGGATCAGAGAAGATTTAAGCTAATCTCTGCTTTACCTTAATGTAGTATTGTATTCTGCTGATCATGGACACGAACCACCCTCAGACTGAGACGCTGCAGCAAGAAACTAAGTAGATACAGAAGTTGTGTGAAAGCTGCAGACACACCGCACGTTATTTATTATTTAGCACTGTGATAATGTGTTTTCTGCTTCTGTGTTTCTGCAACTTCCATCCTCACAGCAGCCGCCATGTGCACCAGTGACGGTTCCAATGAGTGCTACTCAAAGATAAAAGCTGCACAAACAAAGTTAACTGGAACAAGAGAGAGAGGCAGGATTACAGAGAGTTGCTTCAAGAGGAATGAACAGAAAGCACCAGTTCAGGGATGAATCTGATGATCTGACACCAGTTGGTCAGGAGGCTAAAAAACAAGGATAATGAAAGAATGAAGCAAAATCAACCAACAGCATCCAAATCAGATTCATTCAGGTGTAAAGCTTTATCAACAGATATGATCTGAACGAACACCAAGTTCTACACGACACTGAGACACAGAGAGGATCAATGAAGCTCAACCTCAGTCCCTCAGTCTCTAAAGCCTGAAGTCAGGTTCGAACCAAGAACCTTCATCTGCTCCGCTTCACCCTGAAGTAAGAGCTGAGAGGAAGAAGATGGAGAATATTCCTTTGGTTCTACAGCACTAATTGATGCCATTAACAATATAACAATAGAATTAGAATAGAATTAGAGTAGAGTTCGGTCCCAGTTCAGTCGTTGATGTTCATCACGCCGGTGAAACCTTGTTCTCCCTCGGTTCCCTGTGGTCCTGAATCAACTGAGCGAGCTGTGTTTAATCTGCGTTTCACTCGAGGCCGGATTTTCTGCAGCCATTGACAAACGTGCTCGTACGCATCTGATCCTATTAGGTTCGTCACATCTGTGTGGGAGGAGCCAGAGACTGCGAGGTCATCTCCCACCCGGGCTGTGCAGAGGAGGTGGTTGTTCCGGTTCCAGTTGCTGAGCTGAGCGGAGCTGACAGCGCTGTAGGTTGAACCCGGCAGCAGCAGACACGATCCACATCATGTGCATAGAACACACAGGTGATGTATGGTGTCTGTGAGCAGCCTGACAGCTTGTGCATATTCAACAGGCAGGAGCAGCAGCGGGGGCGTCGTGCTAACAGCGACACACGCGTGGTCATGTGTCACATCGTGTACCGATCATGTGCCGTGTACAGTGAGAGGGTTTGTTTCTGTCACATGTGGATGACTGACTTTGTGTTTTCTCTTTATTTAATGTAACACCCACAGTTTAAATACCGAGTCTCTGCTGCATGTTGACACTCGTCTTCTGTCCTCTGTCTTTTTCTGTAGAGACTCAACATTAACTAGGGCTGAGACTTGAGGTGATTTACATCCCAGGGACCTGCTGCTCGTCCCCGGGGGGGAAACCAAGAGCAAGCAGATGTTGGTCCCCACAACGTGAGCAACACCTGCACTCAACACACACATTTGGTCTGTTGAGTTTTTTTTTTTTTTACTTTTGGTCTCATTAGAACATTTTAAAAACTCTTTCCAGATGTTACTGAAATTCAAGCAGCTCCAAATCATAAATGCACATTTCTAAGGAGTCAACTTGTGAATAAAATCAGTTTCAGAAACTGTTCCTGTCCAATACTGCAACAGAAGAAGACAGAGATTCATCCAACAGCATCATTCATCCATCCGTTATCCAGGAGAACATGCAAACTCCACACAGCAAGACCTGGGATTCAAACCTTCACCCTTCAGCACCACAATGACCCAGGAGCTCTCAGAGCAGAACCAGATGATGAAGAGCAGCTCCAGAGGAAGGTTATTGATGAAGTGGACACAAGGTGAAAGGAACCTACAGCTGCATCCTCGTCCTGATTCCTTCTTTTATAATCTCATTATTGATTTGGTCCATGTTTCAATTTCAGAAACAAAGATACAGGATTATTTTAAAACTTTAAATCTTTTCCATCAAACCTCATTTCTTCAGACACATTTGGTTTTCCAGCAGAACGTGTGAGTGATGGTTTCCTCCTCGAGCCTAATGACACATTTCCTTGTGATCTACTTTCTCTCTCGTTCCACACGTAAATATTTTATAGTATTTTCTTTCCCCATCTATTTCTCATCAGAGGAGTTTTAATGTGTTGATTTTAAATGTAATGATCTGATTTCTGCTTCATTTTTATTCGGTGAATTTGTAGGTTTGGGACTTACAGTAATTCTGTGTTTATGAACTCAATTATGTCTCTATAGGATTAAATATATAAATATGTTAGGTTAAATGTATTTTCCACAGTTTTATGTTTTATACAAGTTTATCAGAAGTGAGCCACATTTTTAAGCAGCTTTAATAATGCTATCAAAATCCATTTTTACACCAGGACAGAGCTGAAGAGCGATCAGTCCTTCTTCTTCTTCTTCTTCTTTCTTCTTCTTCTTCTCTTCTTCTTCTTCTTCTTCTTCCTCATTTCTGTGTCAGCTTAAGAGTAAAAGAGAGAAACTCAGTCGCACAGTCTCAAAGGTTGATGTTGGAAACTTCACGACTGCTGCATCCATCAGTCCACTGACTTCACCTGCTGGGTGCTCGGCTTACTGCCGTCTCTCTTCTGCTTGCATGTTCTCTGGTGACATGTGTGTGTGTGTCTGTGTGTGTGTGTGGTGTGTGTGTGTGAGTGTGCATGTTGCATTTTAAGCCTTCACTTCATCTGCAGTGTCTGTCAAAGCGTTGATATGTTTATTTTCAGTCTAATATCATGTTCTCTCCTGTGTCCTCATTAGCAGTTATCACAGCAGCGTCATGTCAGGCAGCGACAGCTTCCAACCCAGAAGACTCCCACAGGCGCACACGCACACACACACACACACACACACACACACACACACACACACACACACACACACACACACACACACACCTCTGGCTTTGTTGTCTCTCCTCCACACGCATGCATCAAATATTAGTGCGACAAATATCTGATCCAAACAGCGCAGCCATTAATTGTGTCTGGGGATCTGAAGCGCTCTCAATATAAGAAGAAGAATAATAAAATAAAATGCGATCCTCTTCCACTTAGCCTTTGGCCTGGAGCACAACACAGGCCCGTGGTTGTGTTTAATCCATCAGGCAGACGTTAAGCGGATCAGGGCGGAAGTTGCAGTTTGTAGTAAGCGCTCATGATATTTCCTCCCAGCCGCCGTGAGAATCTGTCTGCAGAATTATCTGCAGAAAAGGGAAATAAATGATTTCTGTTATGAAAAGGGATTTTTACAGCTGGAGGAAAAAGTAACTCAGTTTTTGTTAAGTGTGACGAACACATAAAATACAATACAATAAAAAAAAACTTAATTCAAACCAGATTTAAAGAACCGTGTGAAAGAAGTTCATGATTCATAATAAACTCCTTCATCTTGATTACATTGATTTAAACTCATTTCAAACTAAATTTGGACCAAAGCCTTCGTCTTCCTTTACTTTATGATTCCCATTGAAAGCAAAGTGAAGCTTCACCTTCTCTCCCTCGTGTTTCATGAATTTGGTTGAACGCAGCCTGGAGATGGATATTAAACAGATGAGCAGATGATGGGAGGACCATTCCGTGCAGACAGTCAAAGAAAAGGAAAGAGAAGCTTGATGGAATCACCATCAGTTGCTGAACCACCTCATCCAGGACTAATGGGAACCAGTTTAATTCCACGTGAAGCAGCAGGAGCCACGTTAACGGCTTCATCAGGCTGATGAGAGATGGACGGACACGCAGTAAAGACGCCTCTATTAAACACAGACATGATAACAGGTGCTCTCACACACTTACACACTCCTGAGGGTCACAGGAAACACACACAGTGGACGGCTCATCTCCACCAGTGGATCCTGTGGAAGCTGAGGATCAGAACTGGGAACGCTGCCACCTGCTTTGTATTGAACGCATCAGAATCAGTTGCTAGTATCACATCACGGTGTCAGTACCACTCAGACGGTTTGGTCCTGTGGTAAATATTAGATGCTCAGGTTCACACAATTCAAGTCCCAGGCAAACTGTGCCTCAGTATCCGGGTGGAAACATCTGCTCTGATTGGTTCAGAGCTTCAGACTCTTCAGTTCAGTCTGAAGCTCTGAACATCAGGTGTGAAAGGTTCCTCAGAGCAGAGGAGGAGTTCTGGGTCTGGATCAAACTGAACCAGGGTTCTGTTGGTTTGCAGTGAAAACACTTTGTTGGAGAGTTTGGACCAATCACAGGAAGTAGAGACGCCCTCCACAAACCAATCAGAGTCAAGTGCAGGTAGACTCCGCCCACGTAGGTGATGACGACAGGACGTACGTCAGACAGAATTCTTTAGTCCCTAAATTACAATGTGAAACCAAAAGTAACAGATGAAATGAAACTGTGGAACAAACACGAAGCTTCAGACTCGGATCAGAGAGTCGAGCTCTGTTGTGTCGCTCGTCACAAGTGTTTCTTTATTTGTGGAACAATCGGTCGAGGGTCTGAAGATCACAAAACATTCTTCATTTCATGGAACATTTGCACAGACGTTGATCAATAGTTTCATCAGTGAGCTGTTGCCAGTCGAGCTCTTGGTGTGTGTGTGACACGCGCCTGTTGTGAAGCGATCTTCAAGGGTTTCGCCTCCGGGCCGACAGTTTATCACATCACGGCATCAAGGAGCCTGTTTGCAGCGCGAGGGAACACGTGTGTGTCGAAACAAGAAAACAAACCACGACACGTTGTCTGTTCAACAGTGTGAGACAGCGCCGGCTCCTCGGCCGCCCGGGGACACGAGGACAAAGTTCCTATCGCTTCTTCACTGTGAGGACGGTGCAGTAAACACACAGGAGCTGTCACTGCTGACAGTTGAGCTGTGAGGTCACTGATCACTTCCCCTGCAGAGGCTCCCAGGAGCTGAGCTGAGGCCCCCGGATGTGCAGGTTGAGGATTCAGGGTTCTCAGGGTGACTTCAGGTTTAGTTCAGGGTTTCCAGTCCCACGAAGCTGAATAGATCACCACGGTAACTCGTGCTGAACGGCCAATCGGCTCCAGCGCAGGTCAAGTTCAGTAAGATCAACCACTGACCAATCAGTTCCTGTAAAACATGAATAAATAACATTGAAATGAACAAATGCATGGATAGTGCGAGATGTGGGAAAACAAAGCTTAACAAAACTTAAACAAGTAATGTTGCAAAGTTTATTTTTAAAAAACACAAATGAGGAAATCTTTTGATTCAGAGTTTCTGCAGAGTCAAACAACTTTGTGACTTTCTTCATCCTCTTGTAAACTAGACAAAGATAATGGAAACGAGAGAGGATGGGAACAGAAGCTGAGTGTGAAAACCAGAACTCTTATATCAAGCTACACTTTATATTCAAGCATTTTTCATTCCAGGTGGAATTTTAGAGAGTTACCACAGAAGTTGGAGCTGCCTGGGTTCAGAAAACACATAAATCATTCATCTGAGGTAAACATCATGAAGAAAACAGAATAATAAAGATGAAGACATGGACACTGACTCCATTTATCACACTGTTCAGAGGCAGAGGACACAAATACAAACACCGAGGCAGGACCGGGCACAAAATCACAGCTTTGTTATAAATTCTGCAAATTGAACGACTTGGCAAAGAGCAAATCCAAAACATGAGTGGTGACAAAAAACATCAGGTTAAAGGTAAAAACACAACGAGGACACGTGCACACGTAGGAACTGAACAGATACAGAACTGAAACACTGGTGAGATGAGGTCGAGGTGTGACGGGTGAGGAAGAGGAGGAGAATGTAGAAATCAGTAGGGAAGAAGATTTAGTTTCAGGAGCAGCAGAGAGAAACATTCAGGTTTTCACTTTTTGTTATTTTCCCAGAGAATAATTAATGGCTCTTGATATTTAAAAAGTTGAGACTTATCAGTGCAGCTGGATTGAATGAAAGGTTCTTGCTGTTAACTACGTGTACGTAAGATGCAGATCCACGTACAGGTCGGGCAGCAGCGAGGCCTGGACAGGGTCAGAGTCAACAGCCACACAAAGACAGTTTTAAAGATGGTGACCTCCATGAGGGTAGCCATCTTTGTTTATGTCCAACGATCGGTCAGAGACAAGTCTGAGTCCTGTGGTGGGTCCCTTGTTGTACATGTGTTCTTTTGGCGGCGCTAAAGGGAACTGAGGCGTCTTGGTGGACGTCTGAGCTCTAACCAGTGATATTCTCTGTTGCTCCTTCACAGGCGAGCACGTGGAGGAGACTCTTCAATAGACCCACTGGTGTTTGAATTTTGGCAGAGGAGCGTTTTCCTCAAATTCAGACGCAGCTATCGGGCTCTCACGGAAAAAGCCCCGTTTCATGCAACAAGGAAACCAACGCCAGGGACACTTTGTCCGCCGTCCGCCATTTTCCCCAAGCTTGAAACGCGTCAGTGGTCCCTGCTTATGTAGCCAAGATGGCAGCTACTGAGGCTGAGAGTGTTTCTCGTGCACGTTCAGGTGCTGATGCTTCTCTGCACGAGTCGGTGTGAACGGATCCACTCACAGAAAGTGAGACGCAGCAAATCACTGATTGTTAACTCCGGGCTTCCTCCTCCTGCGTGTGACCTGTGTCGTGCTTCATTTCCACTCATCTGCGATATCGTCTCCAGCGTTTAATGTTGTTTACACCATATGGCTCAACGTCGGACCGCTGGGTGTGTGACAGGCACGATGACTTCCTCTCTGAAGATGTTTCGATGGCTGCCTGACAGCCCAGTGTGCAGCAGAGAGAGAGAGAGACACACGGAGACGGGGGGAGTGAACAAGCAGAGAACAGATGGATGGAGAGAACATGCGAGAGGGAGAAATGGCTGCTTGTCAGAAGAACAGGGAAATGCAGCATTTAGTAGATTTGCATAAAAACATAAAAGGAGCAGAGGAAAGTGGGAAATATTCAGAGGAATAAGAGGAAGTTTCCCATCAGGTCTCTTTCCCTTCCTTTGAAGGCTGGTGCCCCGAGGTAGCTGCAATGTAAACTAAAGGTATATTTAATATTAATATTAAGTATGTTTCTGATAGCCACATTTATTGAATGCCCAAAGTCACATCATATAATGCTGTCACACTTAAGGTATAATAATCACACCAAAGTGTCCAGTCATTTGATGATGTCATACTTTTTACTGCACTCACACAAATTAACGAGCAAACTTGAGCTGATTTGAATTTATAAAACCCTCTTTTCATTTTCTGACATTGTTTCCATTTGTTTGCACTTTGCTTCTGTCTCTTTAATAAGACTTCAGCTCTGCAGTTACACCACAGACTCCCCCCCCCCCCCCCCCCCGCACCACCTGACCTTTGTCTATAGGATCTGACACAAACCTCCTCTTGACAAAGTTAATATTTTACCATAACTTATCTTTACTTTGGCAGAACTTCCTCTGAGCATTGAACACTCAGCAGATCACGATCATATTCAAGCAGCTGTTTTACCACAAGCCTCTCGTCTGTGTGAGCCGACAGAAAAACAAACATAGATAGAATATATAACCTGCAATCTGTCTCTGACCAGCAGGGGGCGACTCCTCTGGTAGTTTCTATAGAAGTCTATAGAAAGTGACTTCTCACTTTATAACGTCAGTAACATTCAGGAGTTTGTCTCAGTCTCTAGTTTCAAGTCTTCTTCAAACAGCTGATGTTCATTTAGTGAGTTATGATCATTTAGAGTCAAACAGACCATAAAGCACCGGGGGGGGGGGGGGGGTACCACAGTGTGATTGACAGCTGGTACCGTCCAATGGGTGCTATCTGCAAAATACAAAAACAAGCTAATTGGATCATTTTCATTGTCGCAGGATTATGACAAACGAAATCATAAGATAAATGTTACATTTTCCACTTAGTATTAATACTTTTAGGTTAAATTCCATTGAATGACCATTTATAAAATGTAGGAATAAACGGTTCCTGCGGCTCCGCTCTCGTCTCCACGCAGGATGGTCGATAACTCGTGTGACCATCGGTTGTACACTGCCTTTCCCAATGCATTGTGGGAAACAATGAGTTTACCTCTGGTTTCGCAAAAACCAAGATGGCGCTGGACTGAGGCTTCAAAACCAGTGGGTGTGGTCACTTAGAATTTAAAATGTGGAAACAGTTGAGAAATGTGATTGTTCCTCCTGGTAGCACACTCCTCATCATGGATGTGATCTAATAAACCAAACGTGCACAGTTGATTCCACAGAGGTCACCTGCTCGTGACGCCGGGCTGAGTGGATGACTTACGCCCTCTGGTCGTTGCCTCTCCTGGATCCTGAGCACCGGAGCGATGACAACTGATGATGGCCATTTAATGGGCTGATAACATCGGAAGCTGTGGAATGACCTGCCTGAGGAAATTAGATTTAACATTACGCTGTTTTTATTGCCTCTGATTCCTCTTGTATTGCTGTTGGTGCGTTTTTGTTTTGTGTAAATCACGGAGCAACTGCTCATTTAGAAGGTGTTGTACTGTTAAAGACGACTGTTATGGTTCTCTCTCACCTCCTCCGCCCGTCCCTCGCTCCCTGTGTAAACTCCGCAGGTCCATTGTGTTGACGAGCTGCTCTCTCGTCTCGGTGAAGCTCAGTGACGCTGCCGCTGCCTCGAGTTCGCTCCAAGTTCTTCTGTGAAACACGTTAAACTCAACACGACCCCGGAATCACCGTCATTTAAACCAATGAGACTTTTAATGTGAGAGAGAAACACTCGCACAGAGTCAGTGTGAGGAGTTCAAGTTCTCTGAGGACAAGCGTGTGTGTGTGTGTGTGTGTGTGTGTGTGTGTGTTACACGGTGGATCTTAAGTTCTGATCTTTACGTTTTGCCCCATTTGCTACCAGGATGTTCATGATTCTCGGAATCTGACAACTTTTTAACTTTGTGACAGAGCAGAATCTTTTCCCTCATATTTACTGTAAAAAGTTGACGACTCCCTGATTAACAGAAATATTAGCAACAGAAAAATGTTGCATTAAGTTGAAAGACATAGAAATGAACTTTCTAATCAGCATCAGCAGAAGCTTCATTACATTTCGGCTGGAGTTTGTCTGATTGACTGATCGTGTGAGGAGCAGCAGATTCTCCAGAGGATTCACAGTGAGCCAGTGAACATGTTGATGATGTTTCCAACACGTGACGGATGTGAAACTGAACCCAACCAAAATAATACCAACATCTCAGGATGAAGAAGAGGATCCGGACACGTGGAGGACACTGACGAAGACGTCCACTTGGAAAGACGAGGACATTGCAGAACCGTTGGTAATGAGGGCCGACGCCGTGTTGTAAAGCGAATGCGTTTGTGTAGAAAAAGACTGGATACATACTTTGCTAACTACTGACGTGGTCATTTTGGTTAACCCTTGTGTTGTTCCTGGGTCTAATTGACCCAGAGTGTGTGTGTCGTGTGTGTGTGTGTGGTGTGTGTGTGTGTGTGTGTGTGTGTGTGTGTGTGTGTGTGTGTGTGTGTGTGTGTGTGTGTGTGTGTGTGTGTGTGTGTGTGTGTGTGTGTGTGTGTGTGTGTGTGTGTGTGCGTGCCTGAGTGCGTGCCTGAGTGCGTGCGTGTGATCATACGCAAGACCTGGCCGGTCAGGGTTAGGGTGACCCAAGGATTGTCATTATCCAATTCTCCAGGGGTAATTGAGACCAATGGATTGTCATGGGAGGGGTCATTTAGACCCCCAGAGGGGGCGCTGTGGTGCTCTGCGGGGATCATTTAGACCCACACCTGATTCCAATTGATAATCAAGGGGGGGTACATTAGATCCATATATAAGTCTCAGTGTGCCACTCTCTCACGGACCATGGTACGATGTCGCGTCAGGAGCGTTTCACCAGAGAACAGGTTCTCCAACAGCTATTCTCCCAGCAACCATCCTCTGAACCCGAAGAGGACGCGAAAGAGCCAGACCGAGAAGTGGACGGACAAGGAGATGGAGAAGCAGACCGAGAAGCAGACCGAGAAGCAGACCGAGAAGCAGACCGAGAAGCAGACCGAGAAGCAGACCGAGAAGCAGACCGAGAAGCAGACCGAGAAGCAGACAGACAAGGAGATGGAGAAGCAGACAGACAAGGAGATGGAGAAGCAGACCGAGAAGCAGACCGAGAAGCAGACCGAGAAGCGGACGGACAACGAGATGGAGAAGCAGACCGAGAAGCAGAGCGAGAAGCGGACGGACAACGAGATGGAGAAGCAGACCGAGAAGCAGACCGAGAAGCAGACAGACAAGGAGACCGAGAAGCAGACCGAGAAGCAGACAGACAAGGAGACCGAGAAGCAGACCGAGAAGCAGACCGAGAAGCAGACCGAGAAGCAGACAGACAAGGAGACGGAGAAGCAGACCGAGAAGCAGACAGACAAGGAGACGGAGAAGCAGACCGAGAAGCAGACCGAGAAGCAGACCGAGAAGCAGACAGACAAGGAGACGGAGAAGCAGACCGAGAAGCGGACGGACAAGGAGATGGAGAAGCAGACCGAGAAGCGGACAGACAAGGAGACCGAGAAGCAGACCGAGAAGCAGACAGACAAGGAGACGGAGAAGCAGACCGAGAAGCAGACAGACAAGGAGACGGAGAAGCAGACCGAGAAGCGGACGGACAAGGAGATGGAGAAGCAGACCGAGAAGCGGACAGACAAGGAGACGGAGAAGCAGACCGAGAAGCAGACAGACAAGGAGACCGAGAAGCAGACCGAGAAGCAGACCGAGAAGCAGACCGAGAAGCAGACAGACAAGGAGACGGAGAAGCAGACCGAGAAGCGGACGGACAAGGAGATGGAGAAGCAGACCGAGAAGCAGACAGACAAGGAGACGGAGAAGCAGACCGAGAAGCGGACGGACAAGGAGACCGAGAAGCAGACCGAGAAGCAGACCGAGAAGCAGACCGAGAAGCAGACAGACAAGGAGACGGAGAAGCAGACCGAGAAGCGGACGGACAAGGAGACCGAGAAGCAGACCGAGAAGCAGACCGAGAAGCAGACCGAGAAGCAGACCGAGAAGCAGACAGACAAGGAGACGGAGAAGCAGACCGAGAAGCGGACGGACAAGGAGATGGAGAAGCAGACCGAGAAGCGGACAGACAAGGAGACGGAGAAGCAGACCGAGAAGCAGACCGAGAAGCAGACAGAAAAGCGGACGGACAACGAGATGGAGAAGCAGACGGAGAAGCAGACGGAGAAGCAGACGGAGAAGCAGACGGAGAAGCAGACCGAGAAGCAGACAGACAAGGAGACGGAGAAGCAGACCGAGAAGCAGACAGACAAGGAGACGGAGAAGCAGACCGAGAAGTGGACCGAGAAGCAGACCGAGAAGCAGACCGAGAAGCAGACGGAGAAGCAGACAGACAAGGAGACGGAGAAGCAGACCGAGAAGCAGACAGAGAGGACGGAGACGGAGACAACGGCGATAGCGAAGAAGACGAAGAAGACGACGGTGACTACGAAGACGACGACGGTGACGAAGACTACGACCCAGTGGGTGATGCTTCTGCAGATTCCTCCTCCTTGGAAGAAGAAGAAGAAGAAGAAGAAGAAGGAGGACAAGACAGCACCACCACCACCGGACTCGTGGAAACACAAGCAGGGACAACACAAGGGTTAAAGTTAATAATTCGATTATTCATCAAAGTTCCAAATTTGTAGTTAGTACTTTCATGAGACTTAATCAATAAATTGTCTCTTTCCCTTCCTTTGAAGGCTGGTGCCCCGAGGTAGCTGTAATGTAAACTAAAGTTATTATTTAATATTAATGTTACGGGTCCCAGGATTGGTACCACAGCAACAAAGTATGTCTGTGAAATACAGCATGAATGCAGCAGCAATAAAGACACGGAGCATTCAGTTCATCATCCAGACTGCATCTTATTCAAATTCAACACAATTTGACATACAAACATTTTCAATATAAACCTATTGAACATTAGCTTATAACTGAGCTTTATAAGGCACAATAACAATACATGACTTTATTACAGTGTGTGTGTGTGTGTGTGTGTCGGCGCTGAAATACACACTGTGTAAAGTAAACACCATTCTACAGCGACCTGCCTGCAAGACTACGCGCAGGTAAAATAAACACCTATACAGGCGATTGTTGTCACCGCCCACCTAGTGGCGCGAGTGTCTCCCGCCTCACTGTCCAGCGGAGTTTCAAAGTGTTTAACAGTCCAACAAGATAATCACAACAACATCAATATGTCTCAATGACACTCGTGGTGATCAAGCTAAGCTTTAGGAGTTAATGGAGGTGACTCTCACCCGCTGCTAACCTGTGAAGTACAGCATTAATGCAGCAGCAATAAAGACACAGAGCCTTCAGTTCATCATCCAGACTGCATCCGGCATGTGGGCGGAAGTTACCCCCAAACAGACAGTACGGGGTGCGACTGCTCCCGTGCTGCTGTCATTTACTGATCTCTCCATAATGCATATGAAACATTCACCCACGTGACTATCACGTATATTACAGTTGCAAAAATTACTATTAAAGTAATTAAATCAAATATTTTGGGGCATACCACATTAATATTAAGTATGTTTCTGATAGCCACATTTATTGAATGCCCAAAGTCACATCATATAATGCTGTCACACTTAAGGTATAATAATCACACCAAAGTGTCCAGTCATTTGATGATGTCATACTTTTTACTGCACTCACACAAATTAACGAGCAAACTTGAGCTGATTTGAATTTATAAAACCCTCTTTTCATTTTCTGACATTGTTTCCATTTGTCTGCACTTTGCTTCTGTCTCTTTAATAAGACTTCCGCTCTGCAGTTACACCACAGACTCCCCCCCCCCCCCCCCCCCCCCCCCCCCCCCCCGCCTGCACTTCCTGTTAATATTTAACTGTCACTCTTGCAGAACTTCCTCCGAACATTGAACACTCAGCAGATCACGATCATATTCAAGCAGCTATTTTACCACAAGTCTCTCGTCGGTGTGAGCTTGTTGCTGCCAAAGGACTTTTGACCAGTTTTCAAATCCAAGGCTTGAATTACTTTTTACAATCGTGTCCTGACTCACCAGAGAAACCAGGAAGCATCTGATCCTCCCTGAAGAGACGCAGGCTGAAAACCAGACGATCACATTCACCTTCCAAACCAAACCAAACCAGACCAGACCAAACGTCCTGAGTGAGTCCAGCTACAGGAGAGAAGAGTGAAGCTACAACCTGCCGACGCTCCACACACTGACCGTGAGTTTAACACCTCGACTCAGAGGGGAAGTGAACCTCAGTGAAGCTCGTGGAGCTGTGACTGACTGACTGTCTGTTTTCAGCTTCACCTGGAGACTCAATGGCTTCCAGATCAGAAGAGGATCTCTGCTGTCCCGTCTGCCATGATGTCTTCAGAGATCCTGTCATCTGTCATGTAGCCACAGCTTCTGTAAAGACTGTGTGAAGAGCTGGTGGAAAGACAAAGAAGTAAAAGAGTGTCCACTTTGTAAGAGAAGATCTTCAAGGTCAGAACCACCTTGTAACCTGGCGTTAAAGAACCTGTGTGAGACCTTCTTACAGGAGAGAGATCAGAGCTCTTCACATGCTCTCTGCAGTCTGCACTCAGAGAAACTCAGCTTTTTTCTGTCTGGACCATCAGCAGCCAGTGTGTCTCGTCGCAGAGATTCAGAGAAACACACCGGCCACAGAATCCAGACCCATCGATGAGCTGCACCACAACACAAGAAGCAGCTTCAGGAAACTCTGGAGCCCTTGAAGGAGAAGTTTACAGTGTTTTGAACGTGTTAAAGTAAAAGTTTGAACAACAAGCAGAACACATTAAGGTCCAGGCCGGACTCACGGAGACGCAGATCAAGGAGCAGTTTAAAAGCTTTCATCAGTTTCTGGAGGAGGAAGAGGAGGCCAGGATGACTGCACTGAGGGAGGAAGAGGAGGCAGAAGAGTCGGAGGATGAGAGAAGATTGAGTCTCTGAGCAGAGACATAAAGGCTCTTTTCAGACACAATCAGAACCACAGAGGACGAGCTGAGAGCTGAAGACGTCTCGTTCCTGCTCAACTACAAGGCTGCAGTGGAACGAGTCCAGCAGCGCCCCCTGCTGGATGATCCACAGCTGGCCTCAGGAGCTCTGATAGACGAGGCCAAACATCTGGGCAACCTGAGCTTCAACATCTGGAACAAGATGAAGGACGTGGTCTCCTACAGTCCTGTGGTTCTGGACCCAAACTCTGCTCATCCATGGCTCGTCCTGTCTGAAGATCTGACCAGTTTGAGACGAGGATGGAAACAGAAGCTTCCTGACAATCCAGAGAGGTTTGATCATTACGGCTCAGTCCTGGGATCTGAGGGTTTTAACTCAGGGACTCACAGCTGGGACGTCCTGGTTGGAGACAGTACAAGCTGGTTCCTGGGTGTAAGACCAGAGTCTGTCCAGAGGAAGGGAAACGATCTGTCTGAATCATGGGGAATATGGTTCCATGAAGGTGAATACTTTGAAGTGTCACCATCAGGATCATCTGTTCTCTCTGTGCAGAAGATCCAGAGGATCAGAGTGAAACTGGACTGGAACAGAGGAGAACTGTCGTTCTCTGATCCTGATACTAACAAACACATTCACACCTTCACACACACTTTCACTCAGAAGATGTTTCCATGCTTTAGCACAATAGGTCCCTTGAAGCTGTTTCCTGTGAATGTCTCTGTGACGCTGGATCAGAGCCGTTAGAGATAAAGATTTTATTCATCATGTTTATTTCTTCAAGAGAAATCTGCTGAATTTAAAAGTTAAACTCGTTATTCTAAAGCTTTGTTTATTTCTCCTTTTACTTCTCATCCTTTTTATTCTCCTGTCGACTTTTCCACGTGTGTAAAAGATTTCATTATTTTCTGATCTTTATCTTTGGTTTGTTTTTTACTTTCATGGAAATGTTTTCCATCATTTATATTTTGTGTGGATCCATGAAGTCGAGCAAACTGATGAAGATCCACATAAAAACACATTTATCAATAAACAGCTGATCATTGTTCACATTCAACAAACTTTATTAAAACTCACACAGAGACATGATTCTGTTTAATCACATAAAGTCTGTTCACATATGAAATAATCCAACATATATGAACATTAGTCTGTTGATGTGATGAAGCCAAAATGATTCTGTCTGTAAAAGTGTTTTTTATTAACAGCAGCCTAGTGATGTGATTTAAATATTGTGATCAAAATAATAAAAAAGCATGAAACAGAAACAGAGTTCTGGACCTTTTTTTAAGTAGAAATGTCCTGTAAAAGTGATGTTGGCTAATTATTAATAATCATAAAATCTGTTTATTAAATAAAATAATTTTATAAAAATAATGAAATTATTAATGAATAAAATAAAATTTTCAATTAAGAATAATACAATTTTGTAATTATAATTTTTAAAAAGACGGGGCACCACTGGTATCAGGGACCAACACTCAATCTGTAAAGATCAGTCTCAGTTTGGAAAAGTTCAAATTATTAATCTCAATATTTACTATTAATGATAATATAATGAACAGTGAAAGTTTTAAAATTTTGAGCACTGACTATCATAATCCAGCTGTATTCCCCAAAACATATGCACAAAAAAACACAAACTAACCCGGTAAATTTAATTACTAGAATTTATGGATTTGTGTGTGTGTGCGTGTGCGTGTGCGTTGTGTGGTGTGTGTGTGTGTGTGGCGCGGTGTGTGTGGGTGTTGTGTGTGTGTGTGTGTTGCGTGTGCGGTGTGTGTGTGTGTGTGTGTGTGTGCTAGTAGTGTGAGAGGAGGAGGGGGGTAAAGAAAGGCGTACGATGTCACGCCGGGTGACGTCGTATGAACCGACTTCACGATGGCGGTGGAAACCGCGTGGTTATGAACAAGGGAGGTCGAAGAACAAAGGATACTTTTTATCTATCTCCCTTGGTTCAAAACGCCGAATGGCGTCGAGACGCGACCACACCATCTAGGTCCCAGAATGTGTAAAAACGTGAATTGTGTGGGTGCAGGTCGGAAGGTGTGGCCAGGGGTTGGGAGTTAGGAGTACCCAAGCGGACGAACTAAGGTCCGTCCAGCTGTGTACCGATCTTTTAATAGGTAAAAATCTCCGCTATTGGTCTGACGATAACAGTGCGGCGATGTTGCCGGAAACGCAGATTCATCGCGACGCGCTGGCACTGGAACAATGTGGACACGGCGGTCCTACACAATCATACACTCAAATAATAACACGCTAATTATTAAACTAGTGTCTGCCCAGACATAAGCCTCTTACTTGTAGCTGTTCCACGGTTCGTTCAT
Organism: Reinhardtius hippoglossoides; assembly: GCA_006182925.3. Lineage (NCBI taxonomy): Eukaryota > Metazoa > Chordata > Actinopteri > Pleuronectiformes > Pleuronectidae > Reinhardtius > Reinhardtius hippoglossoides. The sequence goes on from CM031673.1 coordinate 908,954, forward strand.
GCGCGAGCGGCGCGTTCCGGGAAGACAAGTGGATTGTGTGCGCGGCCTCGAGAGCAGCGATCAGCTGATTCGCGCGGTGGCAGCGGGGATCGAGCTGTGGCCGGAAAAGGAGAGAATCCGTCTCTTCCTCCTCGGCGAAGTTTCTCCGTCCTTCTGCAGGGAGGAACAGCTGAGGAACAGCTGAGGAACAGCTGACTATGGATCTGGGGAAAGTCTGTGAACTCGGCCTGCGAGTGAAAGACTTTTGCCGCGGTCTATAAAAATAAAAATCAAGTGAAAAGGAGTTTACAAAAAAAAGGGGGAAGAAGTCAACTTAAGGTAAAAATAAAAATACAAACGTCTGGATGCTTGCTCCCTTTGAGCGGCTGGATCGTCTGGAGTAACCGGGAGAGGTTCTGGTCTAATCTTCAGCGCACGGGAAAAAGGCAATGAGTTGCCGAGGTGCTCCTCTATTTATTACCTGAGAGGTGTCCGGCCTCCCTCCAGGGGGGGCCGTGGGGGGCTGTTGGCTCTCAGCCAATGGAAGGCCAGAGTTTAAACTCCAGCGGCGGTTAACAACCGTGGGGGCCCACAAAGGAGTTTTGGGTGTGTTCCGACCTCATGGCAGAAAACTCTAGCTCAGGCTTCGAAGGTCCCATGCAGGCCTCTCATTGTGCTTCGTCTGGCTTCGATCCCAACAATACGGTAAAATGAATCTATTCGGGGCGCGGCTATGGCGGTGAACTCCTGGACATTTTCCCTTAAGAGCACGGACACGAAGACCAATCGTTTGTAATACCTCTGCAGTGTACATGATCGTTAATATGCCCACGAAAAAGGACAAGAACGCCGCTAAAGCAAACTTTTCCCCAATCGACGAGGATGACGAGCTGGATGCTAGCAGCCAAGCTAGCAGCCCTGCTGGCTCAACAGGTATCGCTAGCCCTAACGCTACCCTCCAGTCAGAAGCGGCGGTTGCTGAAACGTTTCATAACTTGGATGTCATTCAAAAGCTTGACTTGATAAGAAATGACATTGCCACAAAGATTGATGGAAACCTTAAGGCAATTCAAGATGTCCAGAGGGATGTGCGGGACTTCTCCGGTCGCATGGATGAGGCAGAGAAACGTATTAGCGAGGTCGAGGACACAGTTAACTCAGAGAAAGGCCAGACTGACGCCCTGGTTAAACAAGTGGCTCTCCTCACATACAAGCTTGACGAGCTCGAAAACCGCTCGCGGAGATCCAACCTCCGGCTGGTTCACTTGTCCTGTTCGTGGTGACGGCTGAGGGGATCTGGTTATGGCAGAATTTCTTCATTTTTCATATATGTCTGTGTTTTTGTTGTTGTTTTTTTTACAACACAACTTTGTACAATGGCACACTGTAATTCCCACAACGAAGTAACAGGTTTGTTACAATATGGAGCAGACAATATCTGGACAATCTGGTTTATCATTAGTTTAAGATCACTACAAACAAAAATCTAAAATTCACTTCTTGGAATGTAAGGGGGATGGTTAAAATGACTAAGTTGAAACAGGTTATTACCAGGCTTAAGCAGCTTGATTCATCTCTTGCTTTCATCCAGGAGACTCATCTACTTAGGGAGGACTTACTGAAGGTGCGAAGGAGATGTTCTGGCCAGGTCCTGGCATCATGTTTCTCCTCTCACACTAGAGGGGTTATGGTGCTAATTCACAAGACTGTGCCATTTCAAGTGAATAATACTATCTTTGATACAGCTGGTAGACATCTGGTGGTGCAGGGCACTCTTTTGAGAGAAGATATCAATTTGGTTAATATCTATGGACCAAATGATGACAATCCCTCATTCTTTGAGAATTTAGTCTTACTGATTGCCTCCCTTTCAGGTAAAGTATTGATGACAGGCGATTTTAACTGCACTCCTGACCCAAGGCTTGATCGTTCATCTGGGTTGGACACCTGTCATTCTCAAAGTAGAAAGAAAATACAACAGTTCATAAAAGATCTGAACCTCTGCGACCCTTGGAGGATTCCAAACCCAAATAAAATGGAATACTCATGTTACTCCTCAGCATTTAAAACCTACTCTCGCATAGATTATTTTTTAATCTCTACTTCTCTACTACCCAATATAACTAACTGCAGATATGATAGCATTGCTTTATCAGATCATGCCCCCACCTCACTATTTTATAAGGATTCTCAATTAACCAAAGGTTCCTCTAGTTGGCGCTGACTCCCTAAATGGTTACAGGATTCTGATTTCATAAAATTTGTGGGGGAACACTGTTGGGACATGGTTTTTGGGAAACCAAAGCTCTGCATATATGTGCAGCCAAAAGCCTGAAGCCACATGGCCCTCCAGGACTCAATCTCCCAGGGGCCCCCAAAATCCTGAAGCGGCAGGTCCCCCAAGGAACTCAGTCTCCCAGGAGGCTTGCAACGTCAAACAGAGGTGTAAAACCCCCCCAGGGAAAAGGTTTCACTTCCATTGG
>CM031673.1:911515-941515 GCA_006182925.3 Reinhardtius hippoglossoides
CATCTGGAACAAGATGAAGGACGTGGTCTCCTACAGTCCTGTGGTTCTGGACCCAAACTCTGCTCATCCAGAACTCGTCCTGTCTGAAGATCTGACCAGTTTGAGACGAGGAGAGAAACAGAAGCTTCCTGACAATCCAGAGAGGTTGGATGATTACGGCTCAGTCCTGGGATCTGAGGGTTTTAACTCAGGGACTCACAGCTGGGACGTCCTGGTTGGAGACAGTACTTACTGGGTACTGGGTGTAAGAGCAGAGTCTGTCCAGAGGAAGGGAAACAATCTGTCTGGAACATGGAGAATATGGTTCTTTGTAGGTAAATACTTTGCAGAGTCACCATCAGCATCATCTGTTCTCTCTGTGAAGAAGATCCAGAGGATCAGAGTGAAACTGGACTGGAACAGAGGAGAACTGTCGTTCTCTGATCCTGATACTAACAAACACATTCACACCTTCACACACACTTTCACTCACAAGATGTTTCCATCCTTTAACACTAGAGATGATGATCATCCCTTGAAGCTGTTTCCTGTGAATGTCTCTGTGACGCTGGATCAGAGCAGTTAGAGATAAAGATTTTATTCATCATGTTTATTTCTTCAAGAGAAATCTGCTGAATTTAAAAGTTAAACTCGTTATTCTAAAGCTTTGTTTATTTCTCCTTTTACTTCTCACTCGTTTTTATTTCTCCTGTCGACTTTTCCACGTGTGTAAAAAGATTTCATTATTTTCTGATCTTTATCTTTGGTTTGTTTTTTACTTTCATGGAAAATGTTTTCCATCATTTAGATTTTGTGTGGATCCATGAAGTCGAGCAAACTGATGAAGATCCACATAAAAACACATTCATCAATAACAGCTGATCATTGTTCACATTCAACAAACTTTATTAAAACTCACACATGAGACATGATTCATGTTTAATCACATAAAGTCTGTTCACATATGAAATAATCCAACATATATGAACATTAGTCTGTTTGATGTGATGAAGCCAAAATGATTCTGTCTGTAAAAGTGTTTATTCAACAGCAGCCGAGTGATGTGATTTAAATATTGTGATCAAAATAATAAAAACCATGAAACAGAAACAGAGTTCTGACCTTTTTTAAGTTGAGATGTAAATATGAAGCCAAAATGATTGTGTCTGTCAAAGTGTTTCATTCATTCCTCAACAACAAAGCAACAGAGGTTTAGTTCAGCTTCAACATTTAAATTGCTCCTAAATGCTGAAGGTGCATCGACTCCTGTTTGTGAGCAACATAATAAAACATGTTCTGGTTCCTGTTCTGCTTCATGTGGACCCGTCTCCTGCTGCTGGGACACACACGTTCAGGAGGAAAGGGTCGGCAGCCATCTTGTTTCTGACGCTCCGTCCTCACGGGGTCGTCCCCAGTGTGTGACTGCACATCGATCTACTGACTGAAGGTTTCATCAACGTGTTCCAACACAGACGCAGATTCACAGTAGAAATGTTTCGCATCCCAAACGCAGCAGCACGGAACACACACGTGGGAACGAGCTGCAAACAAAGATGGAGGAACTCGGAGTTTGGTTTCAGAAGAAACGAGGGAAGCTTCAACGTGACCTCGTGTCTTCCTCCAACATCACAGGTGGATTATCTGCTGGAGGAAGTGACGGCTGCCTCTGGGACACACGTACATTATAAAAGTGTACGAGGTGAATTTATAGAACGAGATTGAAAATAAATGATTATTCACAAATAACAATGATCTCCAGATGTAACACTGGTGTTTGTGGGAAACCGAGATTTCATTGAACCTGTTTCTCTGTGATCGTTTGAAATAAATGACGTTGTTGAACATTTGATGTTTCAAAGTGTTTCTGACGTGCGACCGACTTCAAGGAAGAACGAACCGGACTGAGAGTGAAAGATAAAGACCACAAGCAAACAGAGGAGAAGAGATAATGGCAGTGAGACACAACAGGTAATTAAAGACGGACCCAGAGTGAGGGAGACAGTCGAAGACGCAGCGGAGGGACGAGCATCTGTCCGTCTGAACGACAGATAAAAGGGACGTGAGTGACGGGGACGGACACAGACGGACAGGTGGAGAGCGACAACAAATTAAAAGATGACAGGTTCATTTCCAGCTGTCTGTGTCGGTGTGTGAGAGACAAGTGTTTGGATTGGCTTCCATTTCAACGAGTCAGTCCACAGGAGGACCTGACGGAGGACACCCCCCCCCCCCCCCCCCCCAGTTCATAACAAGCTGTGGTGATGCAGGAGATGATCCAGCTGATGGTTCATTCATGTAAAATCAATTGATCCAGTTATTTAATTAAACAATCCAACATGAGCTTCTCTGAACTCAGATCGTTCAGGAAAGAAGCTTCAATCTGAACCTCATCAACTTTCATACCTTATGAGCATCATTCACTCTGAAGTGAACTTCTTCAAATCACATTAGCAGCATTATTATTTATCTTATTTATAAGAAAAGAAACAAGAGATGGGAAGAAACTTGTGCATTTTAAATCCACTCTGTACCGGCTCATCAATCTAAATAATCTGCAGCAGGAATCTTAACCAGGATAAATATGTATTATTATGTTGTTATTTAAAAAATGTTTATCTTAAAAGCCAAAAGACTTTAAAAGTTTTGTTTATTTCTCTTGATATTTTCTTTATGTTCCCAGTTTCCTGCTTTTCTAAATAACAAGTTTTGTGTTGAGACAAACAATTTAACATTATTTAACAGATTCAAAACAGAGAAGCTGATCTTCTCCAATGATATTTTCATTTTAAATCCTTCATCTTATATCAGATTTGTTTTATTTAGTTTCATGGCTTCTTCTTCTTCTCGCTCTCTCTGGTTTTCTTTTGAGGATTCTCATGTTTATTTGATTGACATGTTTTCTGGCTGCAAGCGTCTGCTTTGTTTTAATGTCACTTTTATTGTTGTGAAGCACTTTGAGCTGCATTTTAACTTTTTAAAGGTGTAACTTCCATTATGTTTATTATTATTATTACAAAACTTAATTTAATCATGACTTAATGTTTAATTTCCACCACTATGAGCACATATAAGTACTAAAGTGGCCACTGAGTGCAGGTACATTTTATTTTATTATCAACCGGCCCAGAGTTCCGTGTTGATTCCAGTTTTCACGTCCTGTTTACAAAAAGAAAAAGTGAATTTCCATCTGAGCAACTTCTGTAGGAGCCTGAAGCACATGAGCGTCTTCACGTCGACTGTCTGACGTCGTGTCTGGTTTTCAGTGGCACACACAGAACATTATGTTTCAGGAGGATTAAAGCACAGCAGGAAACACAAGAGGAAACATGAAGTGCTTTGACGGGAGACACTCGTCTTCTGATGTTGTTTCAGGTTCTTTAAGAGACGAGAGGGAACAAAAGTTTGAAAACGCTTCAGAATCCCACCGGAGGAGGAGGAGGAGGAGGAGGGTGATGAAAGGGGAACAGGAGGTTGATACGAGAGCAGAGAGAAGAACCAGGGATCTGCTCCTCATCACTTCAGCCTGAGACGGCTGATTCGATATTCAGTTTGATATCAGAGTGTTTAAGTCGCCTGACGCTCGTCCTGAATGAGCCACAGCTGCTGTTTGGCTTCTGCAGCCTGAATGCATGTTGTCACAGAGACGGGGGAACTCCCAGAGACCAAGAAGAAGAAGTTCCTCTAACAACACGGTTCATATCAAAGGACGAGCAACACATCACGTATCATGGCTGAATGACACTGAAGATTAAAATTACATTTATCTTCTCCAACTTTTCATGAAGAGCTAAAAGGTCTTTTATCTCTGAGTCTGTTCCCTTCACAATCTGCTGCATGTGGAGATAATGAAGCCTCACTACAGGGATAACATTCATTTCACTGATTCAGGGTCAGATAGGATGTTAATGTGCAAGGTAGTAAAATGCTTCAATAACACCACCGTACTTTGTCACAGTGACGAGTGGAGCTGGAGCCAAAACGCAGGAGAATAGATCAGGTAACAAATAATTCAAACAGAGCAGGGACAGAAACATCTAAATCCAAATAATCTAAAGTTAGAGAAACACAAACACAGCTGGTGTGAAACCAGAAGAACCAGGGAAATAGGACAAACTCACAAAGGGAAGCAGAGGCTGCAGACACAGGGAACATCATTTCAAAATAAAACAGGAAGAGGAGAAACTCAAGGAAACCCAGGAAACAGAACCAACATAGTTCCAGTGAAATGAATATCATAAATATACTGAAGCTTCATTGTCTCCACATGCAGCAGCTTGTGAAGGGAACAGAAGGTGAGAGCCACAGAGTCGGAGGGAACGGGAGCTCAGACATAAATCAGACTTTAGCTTCTCATGAAATGAAACATCTTCCTGAAGCTCAGGCACTTTATGGATGTGTGTAATGAAGCATCACGTCCTGTGGCTCGGACAAAATACACGTGAAATGGCTGAAGTGGCTCAAATATTACATTATTCTCAGTATTTCCATTTTGCACTACTCACATCCTAACCACCCTGTGCCTTTGAATGCGCACTGTGTTGTGTTCTTTTGTAAATTGAGTACTTCGTGTGTTTTGCGTACTTGTATGTTTACAGAGATTAGAGAGACTGAACATGTGGTAGAATTAAAAGTTGACTTTGAAAATATTCAAAAACAAATCACCTCTCTGCCAAAAGGCCTTTTTTTAAAAATCTGGATGAGAACCCGGACGGGTCCATGAGGTGAGGGGAGAACAAAACAAACTCGGGTCACCTTTGGTTTCCATGTGGTAGTAGATCACCAGTCCACGTGCTATGTGACATATGTGTGGAACATATCTGGGCCCCAACAAGCCACGGTGTTCAGATGAATAATAATAAAACCTGTATTTCCCTCCTCAGACCCTCTGAGAGCCGCGTTAAAGAGCAGCGCCTCTTCTACCGAGCGCGGCAGAGTAAACATTGACGAACGGCGAGTTAAAGGTCCGCGAGTGGAGCTGAACTCGTGGAGCAGAACCATTATCCCACAGCAGGAGAAGCAGACATTGTATTGACATTCGGGCCGAGAGTCGTTCTGTTGCCGAGCCGACCGAGTCCCCTGAGACACAATCAACTCCTCGTGACATTTCACTTCATAATAGATACGTTTTATGGGGGGGGGGGGTCATCTTTATTTACAATGACCACACAAACAATCCTGTCAATAAATAGTTGTGTTGCTCCTGCACCAACACCAGCCGCTGGTCTGCGGGAAGAGTTCCATTCATCATAACATTTCATAACAGATGTTTTAGTGCCTCTCAAACCCAGTGAACCTAAAATAAATATTGTGTTCTATAGTTTTGAATATTCATCAGTGATTTGCATTCGGTGACCTGGAGTCTGCACACGCCTCCTCACGCCTCAGCTGGAGCACGAGGTTTCCAACAACTCATTCACATTATAAAATAAATATAATATACACTTTTGGGAGTTTTGTGTTCCTGGTGTGTGGGTTTGTGTTTTACCACTTTACCGTCTCTCGCCTGCTCTTCTTCTTTCTTTGATCTATTTTGCAAAAGCAACACAAACTTTTTCTGTCCCAAAATAAGTAAATAGAAAGTAGATGTTTCCCACCACCTGCGTCTTCCTTCCATCGCCTCATTAAGCAGCTGCCACTCTCTCACTCTCCAGCTCCTGAACCGCTGGATGGGAAACGTCTCGGAGAACAAATATAGAAAAATGAGAAGAAAGAACCAAAGGAGTGAGTCAACGTCTCGGGACTGACTGAATTATGCCTTGGAGTCGTCGGAGGCGTTGATCTATTCTCAGCGTGCTCTGGGTTGGGGGTGCAGTGAGGGCGGAGGTTGTTGGCGTGCACGAAGCCCCCCCCCCCCCCCCCCCCCCCCAAGCGCACCTCCCCCCTCTCGTCACAGCTGTGGGGGCAGCAGAGAGCCTGCAGGTGGAGGGAGTCCCATGTTTTTAATGAACAGCCACTTGTCCACAAACACCGATGAAGACCGAGGAGTCTCAGATCCTTCGACCTTTTGTTTTATTATTTCATTATTATCGTTTCCCCCCCCCCAGATCCAGAATCTGTGTCTTTTCAAGTTGGTGCCTCGTTGTGTTTTATAGACGTGGATGGAACCGGACCCGGAGTCAGTTTGAGCTGATGCAGCAAAGAGGAAGTTACGGTTCTTTAGTTCTGTTTATTCTGAGGTAATTTCAGGGAGTGGACCTGAGAGGATCCACACACACACAGACACACACACACACACACACACACACACACCACACACACACACACACACACACACACACACACACACACACACACACCACACACACACCACACACCAACACACACACACACACAGCACACACACACACCACACACACACACACACACACACACACACAGCTCTCTCTCACACCACACACACACACACACACCACACACCACACCACACTCTCTCCACAAACACACACACACAGACACACCACACCACACACACACAACACCACACACTTCTCTCTCACACACACACACACACACACACACACACATCACAAACACAATCACTCACACACACACACACACACTCACACACAAAAAAACAACAAAACAAAAACACCACACACACACACACCACACACAAACAAACACACACACACGTACACACCCACAGACCCACACACTAACAAACACAGATACAGCTCACACATACACACGCTAACACACACACACACACACACACACAGCTCTCACACAGATACACATACAAACACAAAGACACAAACACACACAGATACACACACACACACACAAAGAGGGAATGTCCGCAATGAAGGCGTTCAACTGTTAAATGCACAAACCGTTACTATCCATCACTTTGCTCTTTGGGAATGTGCACACACACACACACACACACACACACACACACACACACACACACACACACACACACACACACACACACACACACACACACACACACACACGCACACACGCACACACACACACACACCACACACACACACACACACACACACACACACACACAGCCCACACATACACATCAACACAACACAAACACCACAATACCACACACACACACACACACACACACACACACACACACACACACACACACACACACACACACACACACACACACACACACACACACACTCTCTCTCTCCATCCATCACTGTGTTGTTGGGGCTTGTTCTGCAGATGGCTGAATGTCAGCCTATGAATAGAAAGCGACGGAGACGGAGCGGAGAGACGATTACACGTCCGTCCCTCTCTCTGCTCCGTCTCTTCTTTATGTTGCGTTATGTTTTATCTGTGGTGTTAAGTGACATTTAAAATTAAAGTGATTTTTTTGCTGCCAATCAACCTGTAAATGTCAAAAAAAGAAGAAAGCTATTAAAATGTGTGACATGTTCACGGATCCACTTAGAAATGCAACAACAACGATTTTCTTTGTATTTACTTTTGACTTCTCTGTCGTCCAGAAAGTAAATCATATGGATTTAAATCATGTGGATTTACTTTCCACCCTCCAGCCAGACTCTGGTCCAAGTTTATTTCACTTTAAAGAATCCTCCTTCAGCAGCTCAGTCAGACGACTTGAAGAGTTCCTCCCAGCAGCAGAGCCGAGTCTCCAACCTCCTCACAGACGGGTTCGGGTGCAAATATCTGTGTTTCCTTTAACGATGCATCGAGAAGGAGCTGAAGAGCTTCCAGCCTGACGTAGTGTCAGAGGAAGATGAAGAGTCTCCACCTTCTTCACTGTCCAGACATGAACCCTGGTTCACACTGAGGCCGTCTCGTTCCCTGTGGCACCGTTCACACCTGCTCGAATAGATCGGACTAAACTGAAGGTTCTGACAGTCAGTCATCGTTACTACAGTATCAGAGGGGAAGAGGTTGTTGATTTATGCAGAAACATACTTGTAGCTTGCAGCCAGAGGATAGAATGAAACAGAAGAAACAGAAGTCCGGGGTTAGGGTTGGACGGGTGAGCTCACCAGCTGACCGAGGAGGCACACGATTTCCAAACAGTTCATCAGCCTGTCGTGTGGCACAGGGTTGATGACCTCGGTGAGGCTGCTCCAGATGTTTGGCACCTCTGCAGCCATGTAGACAGATGTTTGGCACCTCTGCAGACAGCTGTTTGGGAACATGTCTTGCTGCCCTCTCACGATCTGCTCGGCTGCCAGGACCCGGACTCGACAGGTTCAGGAGCCTCTTCCATCTCCTCGCTCTTGTCCAAACTTCACTTTTTTCGTCCACAGTGGATCTTGTAAAACATTTTTTCTCATCTGGGTTAAACTTCTGGATTATTAGAAATATGAATGTCTGGTTTTTGCGGTTGCATGTTAAAGTCCCTGGAATCTCCTCTGGTCTCCAGCTGCTGCTCCTATTTTGAACTTCCATCACGTGTGTGAGCAAACAGCAGAGTCGGACCGGAGTGGGTTGTCCTGCATTACAAACTGACAGCGTCAATCTTCAAGCCTCGGACATGACACCAAGAGGACAACACGCTGAACTACACTCTGCCCCCCCCCCCCCAGGGGCCGTGGAGAGACGCTGCTCTCAACCAAGTTCACAAATAATTTTGGCGTCAGAATTTCTCTTTTGTGTCCCAGCTGATCTCAGATATTTCCTGTGGAAGGATTTTGACTCAGCGTCTCAACGTCGAGCAGCTCTTTATAAATACCAAGATGAAACAGGTCGGAGAGAAGAGCTTCCCACGCTCGAGGAGGAACGCAGACGTGCTAATGTACAGCGAGCGAGGAGGCGCCACTCTTTTCTCTTTCACCCTTAACCTCTGTCAGACTCACTCTGCTTCTTCTGGTGCCGTCTGTCTCCGTGGTTCTGTCTCATCTCTGACATGTGGACACGCACACACACACGCGCACACACACACACACACGCACGCACACACACACACACACACACACACACATGCACACACTTAACAGTTTCAACTCTCGGCTATTTTGGCTTTTGTTTGAGTCTCTTTATTTTCAGTCCCGTCACATTCATTTGTTTTCAAGGACAAACTGGGCTTCACCGAAAGTTCACCATTTGTTTTTGTTCATAGATTTTTTTCTAGAAATTTGACAGGACTCATTTTATGTTTTTTTAATTTCCTTTGCCAAATACACGACGGAGCAAAAGTAACTGCTGCTCATCTTCAACAGTCACAGGCTGTGGAAGACTGAGACCCTTCAGGGACCCTCACGTGTGCAGAGCTGAGGAAGCTTGGACTGTTGCTTTGAGACGTAGAGTCATGACTTCTAGAAGGTAGGACCGATTTTAGCGTTTAACATAAGTCGTAGATCTTCGCTGATCCTCAAGTGCTCGTACCCAGGAGCAGATATCACACACACTGACTCCGTAGGATGGCATCTGATGAACAGTTCAATAATCCAGGTGACGTTACAGTCTTCGTTGTAGCTGCTGAAACGTTCTTGTACCTGAAGATCTCAGGTGTCAGTTCTTTCTCTGCCTGGTTCCTCAGAGACAAAGAGGAAATAAAACCAGACTTCTGGGGGAACATGTGTCCTCGACTCCTTCGAATCACAAACCGGCTCCGACTTGGCAGCAAGAATCTGCCTCATGACAGATTCGTGTCATCTCACATCCACGTCATGTGTGTGTCTGTGTGTGTGTCTGTGTGTGTGTCTGTGTGTGTCTGTGTGTGTGTCTGTGTGTGTGTCTGTGTGTGTGTCTGTGTGTGTGCACGTGTGTGTGCCTGTTTGTGTGTCTGTGTGTGTGCCTGTTTGTGTGTCTGTGTGTGTGCACGTGTGTGTGGTTAAACAAGATAACACTGTATTGATCTCTGGATGGAAATGACCGCAGCCCAAGAAGAACCAGGCCACACAGAGCAGGTACAGGAAGATGAAGAGGACTGAGACACTGAAGAGGACTGAGACACTGAAGAGGACTGAGACACTGTGAAGAGGACTGAGACACTGAAGAGGACTGAGACACCGAAGAGGACTGAGACACTGAAGAGGACTGAGACACTGAAGAGGACTGAGACACTGAAGAGGACTGAGACACTGAAGAGGACTGAGACCCTGTGAAGAGGACTGAGACACTGAAGAGGACTGAGACGATTGTATCTGATCCTCTTCAGAAGCGACGCCTGGCAGAAAGATTCCCAATTAAAATGACGGTTCAAGTCTAGAAACAGACTTTCGGGGGCGAAGGGGAATGAAAGTTTTAAGAATCTGTGCAAAATGTAAATAATAACCACGAGGGACTTTGAATAAATCAGATCAGACACCTGCATTTTCAACTTCTGCTCTTTTCCAACTGAAGGTTCCCTGAAACTTTGAGGTTTTGTTGCCGAGAGGTTTTCACACGTTGACTTTGGGTTTTACAGCAGCTCAAGTACAGGTACAAAATATTATATTCAAAATACAATGGAATAAAGAATTTGTCAGACAGATTACCAGGAGACTTGGTGGAAGGACATGTTGTGGGTCAGAGTAGAACTCATTAAGTTGTGTATCCAGACAAAGTGACAGACCCAGAATTGTGTTTCCCTTTCTGTAACATGGAGGGATCAGCACGAGCCGTGTTGAGGTGCGTGCTCTCGGAGTTATCACTAAATCTATTAAATCCAATAGAAACAAACATACTCGCCTCTTTCTCATCGTTTGTGTGCTTCCTCATTAATGTCTGTGTTCAGCAGAATGTGTCCTGCTGTCACAGACGACACTGAAATACCGTGACGCAGAAACAAAAGGTGCTTTGTCAGATCGTGATCCTGCAAACGAGCATCAACCTGTGAGGAAGCTGCTCGTCATCAGGCCGGCTCCGGGCTCCGGGCTCCGGGCTCAGAGTGTGTGTTTTATTCACGGAGGGTAATGTGCTCTCCTCTGATTTAAGAATTGAAGACTTTAGATTTAAGTCTTCCAGTAACTCAAGCTGTAAATCTTGGATGTTCACAGCTGCATGAATTCTCTGAGAGGGATCCTTCAACAGGCAGAAAGAAAAGCCATGAATATTCTGAGCTTCACAGACGGAGGCAGATTTCTCCTGGAGGCACGTGGACACTTTATTCCATCTATGATTTATTGCTCCTATGCAAAGTGTGCAAACACTATAGGCGACACACTGGCGTCATCAAAAATGAAAAGGGTAAATCCATTTCTTGATCTTTTCACTTACTCTCTATTATTAACACCTGCTGTAAATGATTTAATGCTGTGGATGTGTCGGTGACTTCGGTGCAACAGGAAGTCAGAGGCTCACCAGAGACAGTCCAGCAGGATCTATTCTGTTTATACTTCAGTGACCCGACATGGGAACTTTAAAAGATTGGTTCTTTGTCCCATTAACTACGTGGATCTTTTGTCAAGCTACAATTATTTTATTATTATTATTATCAGCCTTTGAGTCTGTGTGTGTGTGTGTGTGTGTGTGTGTGCACATGCTCTCCTTATGTCAGTTTTAACAAATAGGATCATTGGAATTTGTATTTATTTATTTAAAACTTGCCTGATTCTAAAATATGCAAATGAAACATGGCGGTGTTGACCAACAAGTTTGAGAAAGATAATTACGTTTAATGCAATTTGAACAATGAATTCTTCAAAATAAAAGCTTTGACACGTGGTGTTATTTCTTGATTGAACCTCCACACACGCCCCTTTTCTCTAAATTCAAACATGAAGAAGAATCTTTCTCCGTCAGCGGTCGTCCTGTTTACCAGCGACAGGTTTGGTCATGAGATCTTTCCAGCACGAAGTTCCCAGCTTTGATTTCCAGCTCCTGTGGCGACCGAGTCTCCGGGGAGTCTGAGCTGCTTCGGCCTCGGTGAAGCTTCGGTCTGCCGACGGTACAAAGCAGCGATGTATCTCTGTCTGGTTTGAATGTGACCCTGAACTGCTCCAGTGGGGTTACACCTCTGCTCAGCGTCACCTTGGCACGCTGTTCATTATTCACCCCCCCCCCCGCTCTCTAAACGACACTGTGTTCGGTGTCCTCAGGAGGCGGGAGCTTCTGTCACTGTCGACTTTGAGCTCGGGTGCGACACCTCTTGGTTCTGAGGTTTCATTCCTGTGTGAACATTTAACTTTATCCTCTGACTTCTGCAGTTTGAGTGGCTTCAGATCTCTGGCATCGGTGTGTGTGTGACGAGGAGAAGATTCAACTCTCAAGTTTTCAAAAGGCAAAAAACTACATTTAGATGTAAAAGTTATCAACTTTCAACTGTCAGTATTTGCAGATTTGAGCAGATTTAAAGTCATTTGAAGTATTAACCTCGCTGACTACAAATCAAGCTTGGACGATGGTGAGGTGATGTGTGTTTCTCAGCTTTTTCCAGCATCAACATACAATTTATCTTTATTAGAAATAACCTGAAAACAGGCAAACAAGCAAAGATAAAGAATAAAATACAGGTTGAACGTACAGTTCTGAATCTGAGGGGACAAACAAATGTTTTAAATATTGTTTTGGCAGTTTTCCGTTTTCCACAACCAGCAACATCATCACCACATGTTGCTGTGAGGCTTCGTCCACAATGAAATGAATCTCACACCAACACTCCTGAGCACACGCCACCAACACTGGTCACGTGGTGTAAACAGGAAGTAGATTGGAACAGCGACGGTGAAAAGCGAGAGCAGGGATTTCTGTTCTTGGAGCGACGACGAGGTGGAACTGTTACTGACAGGAAGCTGTAAAACCCGGAGCCACAGAGGAAGCAGAGGATGAGGAGCTGAGCGGAGTGAAGCACCCGGGCGAGGAGACGAGGACAGAAGACGAGCAGGAGGAGGAAGGAGAGGAAGCGAGTCGGGACCACGTGGGGACAGAAAACAAGGCCATCGTCTGCACAGGGAAGTGACAGCTGGGGGATGTTTGGCTTCACTTGCAACACTTTTGTCGATTGTCTCTAAAACAGAGCAGCCGTCGAACGCGCCCCTCGCCGCCACCGCCGCCGCCGAAAAGAGGATCGAGAGCTTTGGTGAGCGAGGAGCCAAGACATGCTTCTGTTGTACCACACACGCTGCCTGGTTCTTCTGCTGGCTCCTCTCTGCTCACACACCGGCACAATGAGACGCTCTCGCTCGGGGGAGATTGTTCAGGAACTTCATCCATTTAAAAATAAACTTAATGAGCTGTTCTTCTGTTTTTCCTGGATCAGAACTTGGGGATTTTAATTGCGAGTTTGGAACTTGAAGGACAGCGGGAGCAGCAGCCTCTGAAGAGTTCCTGTTGCTGAAGAACTTACGCCCAACATGGTTTTTACTAAACTTATTCAAATCTCTTCTTCTCACTGCAGAATTCTGCAGGAATGGAATAGTTTGACATTGTGGTTTGTCTCAAAGAACCAGTGCATGTGAAACAACTTGTGCAGAATGCAGTGATCCCTTTAAGACTGTGATGTAACTGGGCCTGTATAATATAGAGCGTCCATTGTGCTTCCAGGAGTAAAATCCAATTTATTTTCTGGATATAGATTTTAATTATCAGCCATAAAATTATAAACCACATATCAGATGGCTGGAAATATGTGAATATCACTTATCGACATACACTTGATCCGTTAACATTGATTGGTCATTTTCTTTATCCAGTTTCCATAAAACCAGCAGCTGCTGTGGTCGTAATGGTCGAGTGTAAATGTGAAATATAGATTTTGAAGCGACTGACAGGCGAGTCGTCCAATCAGCCGAGGTTTAACCCTCGACATCTCTTCCTCTCAGGCCCCTGCGGAGGTTTGTATCGAGTGGTTATTGGTCCTGTGGACGTCCGGTGGTATCAAACCTGCGATCACCGGATTAGAGCAGCTGGAGCACGGCGTGATCGCCCTCTGATCCCCGCGCCCAGTCAGGTCCCAGTGGAGTGGAACGCCATCATGGGAGTGTTTGACCACTTGTCCTGTGAGGAGGAAATGGAATAAGTCTGCAGTGCTACGTTGTGTTAAAAAAACACAAAATAAAAAACCAGATTTAATGTAACGAGTTATCATCAGAGCCCGAGATGCTGTTTAGTGAACAAACACTCGACACGCTCACGTACTGTGGAGGCTCGTTCCAGTCAAAGTCACTGTTTGAAATAATCACCAGTAATTTGAGGCTCACAGCAGGAAATGATGTGTTTGTACAGATCTGCATTGTAAATCGCTAAATTGTGTTTTCTTCCTGTCGCCGACTGAACGTCTGTCATGAGCAGCAAAACACAGAAAAGAGACCGTTTCGTTATTTAACTGCCTCGATGGAAGCCGGAGGCCGACAGACAATAAAACCAGTCCCCTGCAATTTGTGCCACGGCGCTGAGTGGCCTTTAATGGACGGGGGGGGGGGGTGATCGGAGGCCGGCTCCTCTCAAAACGCATCAGAAACGCCAGGAGAATATTGATCAGTGTGATTCCTACATTTATCCCTGCTGTCTTGCACGTTGGTGTCATCTGCACGGTGACGAGAGGATGGAGATGGAAGCTAACGGGTTCGGGGCCAGACATCAGCTCTTTGCTTGTTTATCCACATGATGAGGAAGCAGAAGGCAGCGGGTCAGCTGCTGAACACGTGTTGCCTCAGAGGACACTGGAGTTATCAGTCAGTTCAGAGCCTCGTCACAGTTTGTCTCTCACACACGACGCAGCAGGAGATTCTCTGACAGGTTTAGAGCAGCAGGCGACGGGTGGACGTGACGACGCAACGTAGAAACTCTGCTGCGGGAAGTCACACGTTTGTATTTACACACCGGCGTCAGCGGTCATCTTCTAAAGCTCCAGAGTCTCCAACTGTCTTTTCAACCTGAGGATCAACAAACTGTCACCTGCTCCCTGATCCTCTGCTACGGGTGAAGGTTCTCTCACTGCTCCCCGATAATCTGCTCCTGTGTCGAGATACAACATCATCGTCTCTGTATTCAGAGCCATTGTTGGTCCTGAGCCTCAGTGACTGTGTGGGAGATGGTGATGAACGCTGCTCCCTGTGGCCAACAAGGGAAAAACACCACCACAGCTGCTGTTCAATGGAAGTTCAGGACAGGCAGGATACACAGAAAAACACAAGTACACAAGGATTCATGGCTTTTCATGTGCCAACACAAGTGCAGTGCATGTGGTGAGGTGCCGGTGGAGAAGGTGCAGAAGGAGCAGGTCGACTTACAGATATGAAGAAGAGGAGGAGAGAGAATCACCGGTTCTGTTTCCATCACTGTTCTGTTTCTGATCCGGAGCCGATCGAAACCCGTCATCTGAGGCCGGAGTGAACGACGATTAAATTCATTCACTTCTCAGACAAAAGCCAGATGGTCGTGGGTTTTTAGGCCAAAAGCCGAGAGTCACTTAATTATGGAGGAAACACACACACCTCGCAGTGAGGCGCCGAATCCCACTCTCACTTATTAATTCATCACACAGAATGAGTCACCGGCTTCTCCCTCATTGGAATCAGTTTAAAATACAGAGACGAGCCTCGGGCCACGGAGACGAGAGAAATGCTAAACAGCAGCAAAAAGACTTTATTATTATTATTATTTTATAATTACAAGTGAACTCTTAACATGGCTATACATTCTTAAAAAGGTTTATTCATTTCAGACTCATCAGGTATTCAAACGCTTATAGAGACTTTTTATTAAAGAGAGGAAACGTGCTTGTGCATAAATTGTATATGCATTAAAAAAAAAGAAGATTTCTGACATGATTAAATAACTATTCCACTATAACAACGCAAAGATAATTAATGCCACATCTCTTCCGTACATATATTTCTTTTAATTACATTATATTCATATTATTTTATTATTTTGTTTTGCAATGCCAATGAGAATATTAATTGAAATAAGCCTCCTTCCTTACACAAAGCTTCGTCACCTCTATGAGGAACTTGTGCTGTCGTGGATTTATCAGGATTAAGTTGGTTTCAGCAACTGTACAAAACTGTTTCCAGTAAACAACAGACTAAATAAACAGAGCTGCTAACCTCTGTTACGTCCCCCCCCCCCCCCCCCCCCCCCCCCCCCCCCCCCCCCCACCCAGGCCAAGGACAAACGGGCCCTTGGGTTCTGAAAGGTAACGGAGGGAGTCAAGTTCACAACTTTCACCGAAATCCAAAAGACCGAACAACAGAAAGAAGGGACCTGAACCCAGAGACGGTGGGAGACACGGAGGAAACCATCTCTCACAAACACAAAACCAACAACACGAACTCAGAGAAGCAACTGGAGGTGATGAGCCTCCCCCCCCCCCCCCCCCCCGCATCGATGTGTGATGCTCTTCATCCCATTGAGCTGCTCCTCACAGTAAAACCTTCAGGCCGTGCTGACCATCGCGCTTCTGTGCAATAAAGACGTGAAGTATTGATTTTCCATCGCTCACAGTGACTGAACGTCCACTAGCACCAGTCGGTCAGGTTTACTGGCAGCGTTTGGTCCCACTGGTTTGTTACAGGTCCCAGAGGAAACGTGAGCTGAGTGATGATTGGTCCAGAGGGAATCCACTGGATCAGTTCCACACGATGAAGCGTCAGATCAAGAGGACGACTGTCAATCACGATCAGGGTGATCAGTGCCGCAGCAGGTGCAGGTTCAAGGCCGTGTTAACCTTTGACCCCTGCACATCCTCCACTTCCTGGTGATCTACAGAAACATGACGGCCTCAGAACCGAGATTCGTCTTCTGGACTTTCATATTAAAGCAACACTATGTAACTTGTTACTGAGCAACAGCGCCCCCTGCAGCCACACGCGGTGATTACATCTCCGTCTGACTCTGGGTCACTGAACTGAAACAACTTCATTGAAATAACCAACACTTATATTTCATCTTTAAACAGTTAAATCCCACATTTCATGAAAACAACATTTAAAAAAAAGCTAAAACACACATTAATAAATGTTATTCTGAATTTTATATAAAATTAAATTGTTGAAAATACGTATGAAGCAGAGATTGTGGAGGCAGGAGATCAGCAGCTCATATTAATGTGTCTAATGAGGCTAAATGATGGTTCTGAGAATTCATTAGATTTTGATGTGAGCTCAGTAACTGAGTCGTGATAACAAGGTCAGATTCAATCACACACGTTTAGTTCCCTCACTGAAAGTTGTTCCTCTTACTAACAACTTTGAACAACCTCTGAAAAACGTCAAAGAGCTCTTGATCGCCACCGGCTACAACACACACACAGACACACACACACACACACACACACACACACACACACACACACACACACAACTCTCCGGTGTAAAGCTGCCTCAGTGTCTCTCTCTCTCTCACACGCTGCTGTGGTTACACCCTGAAACGTCAGTGACTCAGCAAAAAGCATCAACTCCGCTCATCTCAGTTTGTTCTCTGACAGAAGCACGTGTTGGTCAACTGCCCCGTGAGTTCGGTGGATTCCTCCCGTCCCGTCCAGCCACCGCTCGAAGGGACGAGTGCGTCTGTTGCACCAGAAGTAATTCGCTGAGGCGCTCTCTCACTTCGCTGTATCGCACATTAGCACGTTCACCCCGGTGTCACGTTTCCGTCACCTCCGCTCAGTCGATAAAAACCTGTGTCTCCTGCAGAGTGCAGACAAAAGCCAGATGTTGGTGGGTGTTGGTGGGTTTTTGTGAATGTGGCTCAACAGTGACTTGCATGAGGTTCAATACTGGATCAGATCTGGCGGGAGATCTGTTGTTATCTGCTGGATCCGGATCAATCCAGTCTTCCTGATCCGGTCGGCGTCCTGCAGCTACGAGGGCGATGTTGGGTCCTCTCCTCTCGTTCGATGGCGAGTTGTCCGAGCACCTGATTGTGCGTTTTGTCAGGGAGGCCTTTTGTTCCCTACATCCAGGGAGGAGTAAGGATGTCGTCTCTTGGCAGAGTTGACATGAAGGATCTCGGTTGAGATTCTCTGGAGTGGGCAGCTCATCTATGAGTGACTCAGTCTGCTGTCACTGCAGCATTTCTGAGGCTCTGCATCAAAAGAAACATTCCCAGACTGAAGTAACTCACAAAGCTCCTGTCATCATCAGTATCCTCTGAAGAGCTTTGTAGCTCCGACTCTCTGAGTTTTGTTTTCGGCAGTTGACATCGTCTCCTGTGTAGAATGCACGAGCACGAGAAACGACTGTCTCTTAAAATGAAGTTTAAAATGTCAAAAAACACAGATGTCTGTGGAAGAGAGAGAGAAACACTGAGCCCGTGTGGATCCTCAGCAGCTGCAGCCATGATGCTCGTGCATAATGCACACGAGGAAATAAATATAGCTTTTACAACACACAAGTGCATTTAACCTATTAAACAAGGGCGAGAAGGTTAGAGTCTGGATGGGGCCCCAGGCACGTGAATAATAAGTTACTGCTTGAGGGCCCTTCATTATGCAAGTTAAGTTTTTATTTAGTAGCCACCATTATTATTTCCTTCATTGAGATAAACACACAGTCGCCACGTTGTTAAGAAATCGAATGCAGGTCAACACAACACCTCGGCAGTAAAGAGACGCACAACGCTTCAGCCCTTCCTCCTGACGAGGTGAGCGCCGCCGAGGGTCCTGGCCACGACGAGTTATCAGGTCGGTAAACCTCGGGTCGCCATGGAAACGGCAACATTTCCTCGCACTTTACAGCTTCACGATAATCACATACATCAGATAATCACACAGAAGCAGCTAATGCATGCAGATATAAAGAAAATATGATTTCTGATGGTGCTGAACCACCGTCTGTGTGCAGCAGCATCCACTGTGACTCTCAGGTTCCTACGTGTGTTCATGTATGTGTTGTTTCAGATCTCCACTTGTGTTCCCAAAGTGGCGTCTGTCATCCTGGGATGAAACGAAATCCACGCTCTGTGAGGGAACGGAAAGGTTCGGGAGAAATGCTCGTTTCCATTCTGGGCCATCGTGTGCTCTTTGTTAGCATCTAAAAAAAGACTCTAGAGACAGGGAGAGTTCAGCCACTGTCAGCGCACACGCAAACGCACACGCAACACACACACACACACACACACACACACACACGCGCACACACACACACACACACACACACACACACAGCTGAAGATGCAGCAGGAAGAAATGAGGAAAATGATGGCGCAGATAAAATAGTGATTTAAAAAAGGGAAATGTCCCAGTCAGTGATAGCAGATGTTCTGCAGAGGTGACGAGGGAGCGTTGGCAAAAATGATAAAATGAACCCAGTTAAATAAAAGAGGGCGGAGAGCGAGAGATGGAGAGAACATACGAACGACTGCAACAAGCAACACACTTTTTTATTTGTTGAGATTGTTCGGTTCAGATATTTCAGACTTTTTGAGTTCAGTCAGAAGTTAAATATCAGATGTGAAAGTTTCCTCAGTCACGATCCAGAGCGACTCACCAAAGTCTGGTCCGACCATGAGGCGGTTCTGGGTCTGGATCAAACCGAACCATGGTTCTGATCCGAGACATTTGGACCAATCGCAGGAAGAAACACACAATCTATGAATCTGTACGCACACAGTCGCTTGTGGCGCGTAGAGGCTCGGACGAGTGTCACCCAGCGGCTGCAGATATTAACATTCGTGCTGTATCTGAAAGTCTGGACTAATGAGGCCAATTTGTTTCCCTCGCTGACACGATCAGAAGCGCTGGTTGTGTTCGTTGTGTTGTGATGTTTGCCGTGCAGCCGGGGCTCGCGCATCACGGCCGGGTGTGATAGCACGAGCAATAAAGGGTTTTTTATGGCGTCTATCAGCCGGACGTCGAACCTTTATTACAGCCGGAGCGGCCTCATTAACCTTGGCCTGCCCAGGCGCTCTGTATTAACATGGAGATTTAATTAACTGTCAAAACGTTACTGTACGAGACGTCTCGACACCACTGGGAGTGTGTGTGTTTGTGTGTGTGAGTGTGTGTGAGTGAGTGTGTGTGTGTGGTGTGTGTGGTGTGTGTGTGTGTGTGTGTGTGTGTGTGTGTGTGAGTGTGTGTGTGTGTGTGAGTGTGTGTGTGTGAGTGTGGAAGAGGGAAAGAAGTGTGCGCTTGTCAGCCGTTTATTACCAAGCTTTTTAAACAAGGAAGTAAGTGTACACGTGTTTGTGTGTGTCTTGTGTTGTGTGTGTGTGTGTGTGTGTGTGGTGTGTGTGTGTGTGTGAGGGCAGACATCAGGATGCTGAACGTCATCCTCGTCTCATTATAACATCAATCAGGAACAGGTTCCTTCCTTTTCCTCCCTCACTATCCATCCTTCATCCTTTCCCATGCTTCCTCTCTCCTTGATTTCATGTCCTCACTTGTCACCTTCTCCTGAGATGCCTCAGCCTCTCCCTCCCTCCCTCCTTCCCTCCGTCCTTTAAACCATCAGACTGGTCTTCAGCTCAATGTCAGCGTCGATCGGCTCCAGCTCGACCTTCAGGGGTCAAACTGAGATCCCGGATGGTTGGAGTTATTCATTATTCACGTGGGTTCTATTCAAATTAAATTCACGTAGCACTTCCTTGTTAATTCTTACAGGTGATAACCACATAGGAGAATAACTTGTGATATAAATGTCTGTTTGAGTGCCGCTGCTCCGACAGCGTCACATCGTGTCCGTCATCGTTCCCGTTAGCGCGTGATGAAGTGAGCGGAGAAACAATCAAACAACTGGAAAACGTTCTTCTTCATCGTGGCCTCGGCAGGTTTTCAAACAGTTTGTCAGACATTTACCAGCAGAGGAGATTTATTCTTCTCTGGTCGACAAAGTCGTCACGACGACACACAAACACAACTCAGCTATTTGTGTTCGTTGACCTCGAGGAGGAAGGAAGCTCACGTCACTCAGACTGTCGGCTGTGGTGTTCGGGTTCATGCTGTGTGGTTGATTGATTGATTGATTGATTGATTGATTGATTGATTGATTGATTGATTGATTGATTCACTCAGTCGTCGTCTGCTGGAGTCTCCAGTTGATCATTTCACTGATGTAACAAGTCTTAAATTTCATTGGGTCATTGTGCAGAATATAACGTCAAGAACCGTTCATCAGCTTCACACTTGTCACGTGTGTTGTTCAGGTTCCAGTGTTGCACGTTGTGTTGCACGTTGTGTTGCACGTTGTGTTGCACGTTGTGTTGCACGTTGTGTTGCACGTTGTGTTGCATGTTGTGTTGCATGTTGTGTTGCATTTGGACACGTGAGGTTCAACATTAATACATTCAGAATAAACAGGCGACAGGAGCTCAAGAGCATCGGCAGCTTGGACTCAGGCCGACATCTGATTCTGCAGCTCAGGTTCTGCCGAGTCCAGCTTCACTGAACTTTGAACGAATCAGAAGGTTTTTATTTCCTGCTCCTACAAGTAGTTTCAATGATACTACCTTAATAGAAATATCTAAAGTGATAATCTTCCTTCATTTAGCTGATTCTCACACGAACACTCACCAACTCAAACTGGGTCGTGCATTTCCCTTTTGGGGAGAAGCTATTAGCACGTTGCCTCATGTTCATCTGAGAGGAATCAATGATACTGAGCTACATCTCAGGTGATGAGGTCTGTGGCTCCGGGGGATTGAGTCCGAGCCGAATCCTCGTCGCTGCTCCCGGACACAGACGAGGCTTCGCTCTCCAATCTGACCTCAGAGTTAGTTCATATAAATCATCACTTCATCTCAGAGACATCTCTCTCACCGAGATGTGATTTAAGTCCAGGAACGTTGAGTTTGGCCGATTGAGAACCAGTGAAGAGAAGCAGACGTGAGTGTCGTAGTAGCAAAGTGTTGTTTTGTTGTTTGGCCTCATGCTGCATTGCACACAGCCAACTTTTTAATTGAGAGCAGTGAGCGGCAACTTCTGACTCCACTTTCTCCCAGCACTGGAGAGAACCACATGTTCTGATGCCACCCGTCTGCCCGGAGGATAGTTTCCACTGCTGCTGCTCACAGGCTGAGAGCAGCTCTGCCGCTTCTCCACCCGACCTCAGGTAAATAATGCAGAATTTAACTGCCTTGTTATCCTGCCCAGGGTCCGGCTTTGAGGCGGAGCTGGGGTCTGAGCCTGTGCAGAGAAACGATGTTCACTGACTGATCAGCAGCAGAACTGTGTCTTTTACTGGAACACACTTTAAACACAGATACACTTCCATCCTGTCTCCGGCTGCACGACTCCTCCTGCACACGGAGATCAGACACTTCACACACAACACAGTTCAACAGATGATGTCTGACAGGCCAGTGTGGCCGTCCGTCCTGGGGGGGGGGGGGGGGGTGAGTCACTCTCCTCCTCACCTGCAGCTGATCCTCACGCTCACACTGAAGCTCAGCTTTCATCTCTTTCATTAAAGTATGTTGAGAACATATAAAAGAAAATATAACCTTATATCTTCAAAACCTTTCCTCTGATACACATTTGACTCAATCAATCACCATAACTAAGGTTTATATGTATTTCCCTGTTACAGATGAATACATTCTTTCGGTAGCAGTAGAGTTCTGTGTGTTTGTCCAAACAGCTGCTCGTTGCATTTTGCAGAAAGTGGTTGTGAATGTTTTCTGGTCTGTTTTGTGGAGACGGTTGTTGATGTGTTGTTCAGGCGGAGGTGAGGAGGTTCTGTGGTGAGGGGGATGGAAGTGCTCGGCACAGATGAAGCTGTGTTCCCTTTAGTATGCTAAGCAGAGAGCAGAGCAGAGCAGGCAGATGGGATTGCTCAGCGACTCGCTTTCAGAAGAGCGAACTTCTAAAGACACTAATACAAAGGGAGCGGAGACAGTGGCCTGAACCTGCAAACGGGCGAGTGTCTGGAGTCTGGAGGTCTTTGGTGACGGAGAGGAAGTGAAACAGACGAGAGTGAGAAACAAGTTTGAAAAGCCTTTTCTGAATCAGAGTCTCGTACGTCGTCTGAAAGGTGCAAAGTTTGCATCGTATTCTTATTTTTACATTTCTTCTCCATTATTTCTTCTTTACTTTCACTTTCCTTCGTTCATCTTTCATAAGGCTGATACTTCTCCGCTGCCTCCCTCCGAACAGAGTTCTCAGTGTGGTTCTGCTGTTCTCTCACCAGGAACCAGAACGTCTGGTTCTCCTCCACCTGCAAAAACTCACCTCCTCCTGTTGCACCTCCTGAAAGTGACCCGTGGGGATGGTGAGATGCATCTAAACTCTGGTCTCATCAGTTATTCATCGCTGCCTCGACGCTGCTCTTCTTCTCTCGTTCTTTAACTGAACACACCCCCCCCCCCCCCCCCCCCCTGTTCTGAAGTCATCTGGACCCACTCACCCTCTAACTTTTCTCTTTATCTCCAGAAGGTTATTGCCTCTGGGCCGATTGCTTATTGAGTGTTATTATTAGTTATTGATAACTTTCAGTCTGGTTTCAGACATATCCAGAGACAGTGTTAGTTCAGGTAACAAACGAGCTCTGTGCAGATAAGGGCTGCGTTCTGCTGGACACGAGCAGACCACTCCATCCTGAGGCCGTGTCCTGAAACCCGGGTTCGTCTCTCCTCTGTAATTCAACTCTCTTATCGGTCTAACACACATAAACAAGAAATGGGAATAAATCAGGACACGGACGCAGCCGCGACAGGCCTTTGAGAATAAATAGGGTTTGAGAAGAGATTTAAAACCCAGAGTTCACTGAGGTAACCTCCAGAGGGAGATGGTCTCAGAAACAGCAAACACAGCTGATTACGATTCCACGTTTATTCCGGGTTCGAGCTGCACAGAAGTTGGACCTGTCGACACGTCACTGGTTCCCATTGAGCCTCATTCAGTTATGAACTCATCTTTAAGAGAGCTCAGTAATCTCTGCTGCTAAAACTCACACGCAGAGTCTGGACTTAAAAATCAATCTATATTTGATCATTAGTAATGAACCAGTAACAAACTGCTAATGCATGGTGGTCAATAACACACACACACACACGCACACACACACACACACACACACACACACACACACACACACACACACACACACACACACACACACACACACACACTTCCAAAAACATCAACAAACAGTCTTGGCTGTAGAGTTATAAATATTCTGAGTCCTGCTGTAATTTGCCCTCTAATCAAAAGATGGAATCTGTTGCTGAATCTGAAGCAGTGACCTGGAGAACACACACACACCACACACACACACACCACACACACACACACACCACACACACGCACACACACACCACGCACACACACACGCACACACCACACACCACACACACACCAACACACACATTCCCAGGCCTCGTTTGTCGCTGTGGTTTCTGGTTATTAAAACGCCTGGAAACAGCTGTAATGAAATAGTTGTGGATTAAAGTTTGGAGTGAGTGCAGGAAGGAAGCATGACCGCTCTTTCATAATGGAACAAGGCCCAGAAGGCGCCGCAGATTATTGGCTTTTATTTGGAGTTGTAAATTAACAGCAGAACAACATGGTGGTGTTTCATCCGGCTGACGTTTGGTAGCTTCGGTGTTCGTAGCTAAAGTTGGTCTTTACCTTTTTCTGCATTTGAAAAGACGGGTTTTTAAAGTCCTTCACCACAAATAGAAGTATATGTGGAGGTCAGAGGAGGCCTGTGCTCTGTGCTCTTGTGGACTTGATGCAGGAGATGCACAGTCAGAGTAAAGGTTTAACTTTGAGCTCTGAGTGAAAGCTGGCAGCCGTTGGTGGGTTTCTCAAACGGATCCGGTGCGATGCGGAGAAAATGCCAAAAGTCAAACTCCTGAGAAGTCAGATCATCTTCAGCAGTGGTCAACAACCTCCTCAAGCCCAAGATCACTTTGAAAAATGGAGAATGGAAATGAGTGGAGACGTCATTTCAGTTCAAATGTTCTGTACCATGCACCTTGATAAGTAAAGAACCATGGAGCTGTCAGCTGATGGAGGATTCAACCCCAGAACATTCTCCCTGTAAGGAGATTAAAACCATTTAAATCTTCTCTCAATCAAAACAATAACAAAAGACCTCGTTTAACGTCTGGAAGAAGCAGCAAGGCATCATGGGAGTTGTTGTCCTCTTCGGCTTCACTGATGAGGTAATGGAGTTAAACACGTTTGTTATTGAAGGACTCTCAACTGATTTATAAAAGTGGAACTTGTGTAATAACTATCTGTCCTCCTCAAACCCCCGAGCGCCCAGGTGGGGGTCGCTGCAGCAGCCGGAGGCAGGAAGTAAACATTCTGCAGAGATCTCATGTCCAAAGCAAATCCACATCTTCTATATGTTGGCATCTCTTTTTAATCTATCAAGGTCGTTAACCTTTGACCTTGGACACAAACATGGGTTTGAATCCACGCTGTGCACAGAACGTGATGAACAGACGGTTGTCGAGACTCCGAGGCCGAGAGTGAAGATCGACTCCCGAACCAAAGACTAACGGACGGGGGGAAATGAAAAGTCCAAAAGGCTTTTCAAGGGGCGGACAGTTCTGACGTTATAATTCCACAGCCGACTTCAAAATAAAATTGGTTTGAGGATCTCAGCATCTCTGAAACGTGAATTATCAGAGTATCATCAGACGCAGTGTTGAGGAACTGCTGACGTGTAATTACAGCTTCCTGTCACCTGACTCTCCCCCTGTCACCTGACTCTCCCCCTGTCACCTGTCTCTCCCCCTGTCACCTGACTCTCCCCCTGTCACCTGACTCTCCCCCTGTCACCTGACTCTCCCCCTGTCACCTGACTCTCCCCCTGTCCTCTGACTCTCCCCCTGTCACCTGACTCTCCCCGTCACCTGACTCTCCCCCTGTCACCTGACTCTCCCCGTCACATGACTCTCCCCCTGTCCTCTGACTCTCCCCCTGTCACCTGACTCTCCCCCTGTCACCTGACTCTCCCCCTGTCACCTGACTCTCCCCCTGTCACCTGACTCTCCCCCTGTCACCTGACTCTCCCCTCTGTACACTGACTCTCCCCCTGTCACAACCCCGTACGACTCTCCCCTGTCACCTGACTCTCCCCCTGGTCACCTGACGTCTCCCCCTGTCACCTGACTCTCCCCCTGTCACCTGACTCTCCCCCTGTTCCTCTGACTCTCCCCCTGTCCCTGACTCTCCCCCGTCACCTGACTCTCGCCCTGTCTGTCACTGACTCTCCCCGTCACATGACTCTCCCCTGTCCTTGACTCTCCCCCTGGTCACCTGACTCTCCCCCTGTCACCTGACTCTCCCCCCTGTCACCTGACTCTCCCCCTGTTTCACCTGACTCTCCCCTGTCCTCTGACTCTCCCCCTGTCACATGACTCTCCCCCTGTCACTGACTCTCCCCCTGTCACCTGACTCTCCCCCTGTCCTCTGACTCTCCCCCTGTCACCTGACTCTCCCCCTGTCACATGACTCTCCCCCTGTCACCTGACTCTCCCCCTGTCACATGACTCTCCCCCTGTCACCTGACTCTCCCCCTGTCCTCTGACTCTCCCCCTGTCCTCTGTCTCTCACGTCAAACTCCTGCTCAATAAGTACGATTCCAGTGAAGAGTTATTAAAAGTTCACGGCTTTGGGTCAGAAATGTTCGTTTTTTAAAGTTTCTGACTCGTTCATTAATCACTGTTTGTTTCTGATCCCCCCCCCCCCCCCCCCCCCCCAGTCTCGGTCCCTTTCCAGCTTCAGTTCAACTTTCGGGTTGGCTTTCATTTGCATCTCATTAATACACACCAGTGAGTCAGCACACACACACACACACACACACACACACACACACACACACACACACACACACACACACACGTCATGCAGTGGTAGGATGTCAGCCAGACCGCTGAGTTAACTTCTATGAATAATTAAGAAGCTACAATATTTTATTTTGGTCGACTCTCGGGGGAAATCAGTGGACGGGATGGTGCTCGACGAGGACCGCAAGGGCGACCGATCAGCAGAGGGAGAGTCGAGCGAACGATGCGAGATCATCGGAGAAAACACAACAGAGCGTAGCGAGCCGAGGAGAAACAAAGAGCCGAGAAAACAAAACAACAAGAGCAGATAACTACACGATCCGTCCGACGACGCGACTCAAAATCACATCTCTCTGCTACCCTGACTCTAGCTCTCCTCTCCTCTCTCTCTCTCTCTCTCTCTCTCTCTCTCTCTCTCCTCTGCTTATGTGAAGTAGTGAATTTGCCAACAATGCTAACAAGTCCGAAATGTTTTTCTATTTCACACAGACGCAGTGAGGAAAAGATGCTGAATTTGGATCGACTGTGACTGCGTAACGAGATCTGACGTGAATGTCGAAATTAAAGTGTGGGGCATAATCGTTTTGTCCTTCAGAAGTCTGCACGACACATGAAGCGAAATTGTCTTCTAGAACAATTGGTAAATACAAGTGTACATCTGGGCTACATTGACCCATGAACCTGGAAGAGAGGAAACATTAACCATCATCAAGAGCCACAAACAAACGTCTTCTACCACTTCTGTGAAACTGTTCTTTTCCTTTCAGAGTAAAACATGAACCATGTTGATGATGTTGTTTTCTCCGAGTCTCCGCTGCAGAGCTGCAGGTTTGCCAGAGGGAAGCATTTTCACAGGACGAGAAATTTCTCATCACACCGGCACAAATCTAACCTTAGTACCTCAAATGTCTTTATAGCAGAGCCAATCATTGTGATCCCGCTGCCAGGTCCTGTATGTGTATGTAAATGTGTCACCAACTGTTTACCACCAGAGCCAAGCTTTTCATATTAGCACTGATACGGTACTCAGCGTTCTTTATAGCGGTGCCAACCGCTGCCGAGAACAGAGCCGGCATGTCTGTGTCTGTGTAAATCTTATCAGCGGCTGCCATAGGGCCAAACGCTGCATATTAGTGTCGATGCTCCACAACAACAACATTCACGGCTGCGCTGGTTCCCCAACGCTGCAAATCAGAGAGCAGAGGGAGCGTGACGGAGCGGGGGGGGGGGAGAGACAAACAAGAGGGAGGAAGAGCAGAACATGAAACTAGTGAGCAGAGCAAGACAGAGGCAGGAGGAGGTCGAGGGAAAATGGAGGACGGTGCGACGGGAAGAGAGAGGGAGAGCGAGGTGGAGCCGAGCATCTCCTGGGATCTGTCCCGGCTCCAGACAGGCCAAGTTTCCCCATTAACACTCAAATAAGAGCTGAGCACCATCATGCCGGCTCCGACTCGGAGCCAAACAGCAGCAGCACAGCCAACAGCCGCTGTGAACAGAACATTATCCATCACAATAACAGGGCCAGGTGGTGAAAGCTCATATTCTGGGCCTGGATCAACCGGGCCCACTGCAGTTATTACCACAGTTATTACATCAACTCAAGACTGACGCCTGTTATTCTCCGACATGTGATTTTCAAACGTTTCATGCACCAGAATCAACCTTTTGAAATCCAAAACGCAGACGTTTATTCAAATATGCACAAAGTTAATTTAAAAGGAACCCTGGAAAATACGAGATCACAAATACAAGCGACCAAAACGAGTTTTCTCCGTCTGCTTCGCTGCCGCGTCTCGCTGGCTCACGAGGGCAGTGTGGCAGCTCGGGGGGGACGTGTTTCCTCCTGCGGTGGGTCAGGCCTCTCGTCAGGATGCCTGGGAACGCCCTGAGGTGGAGCCAGAACTCCCTGCAGGGACTACATATCCCATCAGGCCTTGGGATTAACCAGGAAGAGCTGAAAGACACAGCTGGGGACAGGGACGACTACCCGAGCCCAGAGCTCACTGCAGACACGTGCACACGCAGGACGATGCACATCTGTATATACACAGCATGCTCACTTTGAATCAAATGAAAAACATCCATCCCAGAGGGACAGATGGGGGGGGGGGGGGGGGCAGCCTCGTCACATTCAGCCTCCATTTGATTCAGTGTAGGAACCTTTGCAGTATCGCAGACACCAGTGTCCACAGGGACAGATATACTGAGGACACTGACGTCCACTCTCCACCTCACCAACACGCTCTGATGGTGAAAGTGACGTCACAGTAGGGACCCTGGGGGGGGGGGGGGGGGGGGTGCGAGGTGCTCGGTGAGTGAAGCAGAGGTTGGATCTCTCGTTCCAGACGCTGTCGGGTGGAGCCACTGTCTCCTGTTGTTTCACGTTAGAACTCCACTGGAAACCAACATCAACCATTAGAAACAGAATCCTGCCTCCTCCTAATGGCGGCCGGGGAAGAAAGCGAAGCACATTCAGGCTCTGAGCCGTTTTAGATTAAAGAGTAATAATCGTGACATTTCTGTTTTGCTGTTCTCTGATGCATGTGGAGTAATTCTTATCCAACACGAAAAGCTTTTACTGTTGTTGCTCTGCACAGCAGGGGGCCTGCGAGGTCGCCCCATTAAAACCTGGCAGTCGGGACGTGATGCATTTCGTGTGTCGACGGAGGAGAAGAGGAGCAGCGCAGAGAGCGGCAGAGGAAACACGGTGTTGTGTGACTGTTACAGGTGATCGGTGCAGAGGAGGAACACCACACCATTAAACCCAGCGTCCGAGGAGTTATTCTTTGGTTCTGATCTTATTACTTGTTATTACAGAGGGAGGAAGAGGTCGAGGGAAATCAGTGGGACTTCAGTCCCCATGAGGACGATCGGTCCTCACAAGGTTGGTACTTACACTTGAACAGATTCCAATGTGTGCACAAACACATGTACAGCAGGAAGTATTGATTCACAAACACACACACTACTTGTTAATGGTTTTCTGGAGCCACACACAAACACACAGGAATGTAAAGACGGACAGAGCCACACATGTAGCCTAGTGGAGGCACAGACACACACACACACATAGACACACACACACACAGAGACACACACAGAGACACACATGTAGCCTAGTGAAGGCACAGACACACACACACACAGAGACACACACAGAGACACACACAGACACACTTTACATGCTGAGGTCAGAGTAGCTGAGGTGTAAATGCAGCCTCACACTCTCCGCAGACCTTTCTCTGATATTACAATGAATTATTTATACAGCAGAGGCTGGGGGGGGGGGGGGGGGGGGGGGGGGGGGAGTGTGTGTCTGTGCTTGTGTATTGTGTGTACGTGTGTGTGTGTGCATGTGTGTGTTTGTACCTTTCCCCCCCTCGGTGGGGCGGCAGGTGTGAGTCTGAGCAGTACATCCATGATTCATGAACTGAATCCTAACCAGCGAACAGGAGGGGAGGAGAG
>CM031673.1:946515-971515 GCA_006182925.3 Reinhardtius hippoglossoides
GAGTTCTGGATTGGGTATAAATTTGTTGCTTATATTTTGCTCAAAATAGCTGATTAAGTCATTAGTTACAGATAAAGTTTCAAGACGTAACCACTTTGACATTTGTGAATTAGAGAAGCACAAAAAGTAAGGAGCCAAATTATTTTACAAATTTGTATCGCAAACTTGGGAGCAGATAATCTGTTAAATTAGTCTCTTTTAAGCAATTTTTTTTAAGATTTCCGTTACCTGAACCCAACCCCTGAATGATAGCTATCAAAAAACGACTCACATATTATGTTCTTTTTAAAAGTTGGTGTATGTAATCATTCCTCCTGCATACTGCACTGCCTGGCTAGGGGCATATGTTATGACTGAACAAATACCAAAAAATCTTTGGAAATAGATGAAGATATTAAAATATTATTAAGTTAAAATTCACTGATTATCTACTCACCACTATGCTGATGGCGGGGTGGGTGAAGTTTTGAGTCCAAAACAAACCTTGTGTTTTAGGGGTAAACAGCGTTGCAGCCAATTCCAACAGAATTGAAGTAACTCAAACAGAAAAAAAAAAGAAATGCCTCCATAATGCTCCTGTGGGGTCATCCAAGTGTCCGTAAGCCCGGACATTCAAATTCAAGTCGAGACGGCGTCATTTACACCTTGTTTTCTGGAAGTAGTGATGCTAACGCGCACCCTGTGCATACCCTTTGGCTGTTAGCTTGTGTGCAGTGTGTGCTTGCAAACGTGAACACGGCTCCAAAAGAGGATATCATGGACATTTAGGCTAAAAACATGGTTTAAATGAAGCCGTTTCAAATCAAATTTGAATGTACGGGCTTATGGACACTTGGATGACATCACACGCATAGTATGGAGGCATGTTATGGTTTTTTTTACATTTGAAGAACTGATCACCAGTTACTTCAATTGTGTTGGATTTAGCTGCAACACTGTTTCCCCTGAAACTCCTAAAGTGTTTTCCGGACTCAAACACTTCAACCCACCCCTCCATCGGCATAGTGGTGAGTAGATAATGAGGTTTTGGTGAAAAAGCTGTGGAAATGGAAAAGAATTCAAACATACCTTGCAAGTTTTGAAGACCTCTGATGAATCCTCCTTTAAGTAGAGTGGTAGGCCGGCCAGGGCTGTCGTTCGAGCTGCAGTGATGTTGTTCTTGTCCTGTTGAACAAACATACACAGGTTATGCATAGATGGATGTTGGGGCATCCTGTTCACATTCAACATTATGTAATACACAAAAAATATTTTACCTGAACATTATATGCCATTATAACCTCTTCCATCTTCTCGGCAAACTTCCAGTCTTCTTCTTTTTGTAGAGCTTTAGCAGCAGTGGTGTGTACTTGTCAAGGGCAGCATAGAAGGAATGTGGCAGATTTTGATTGGTGATCCTGTGGAATTCAGTGTAGAGCTGCATGGAAAACAACAGCATAGGACAGACAAATAGACATATTATATTAAACAACTCAAGCTCATTTGTCCAGATCAAGTAGTGTTTTGTCAATTAATTGCTCTTTTTTTAATTGTTTACTCACTTGGGCTTCAGAAAAGAGTGCAGGCCATCTGTCTTTTAGTTCAGCAATGGGAGGACCTGAATTCACAATTTCTTCGCGCCTTAATGCAAAGGTACGCTGCATGAGTTGGTGGATGAGAACCGCGTCTCTTTCAATCGATGTCCTCTTGAACTGCTCCACCATCTCAAGCCTCATGGTCTCCAATGTGTCCTTAGTTTCTCCCAGTGGATAATTAGGAAGGAAGTTGACTTCCCCTCTTCTGGGTCTTTTGATATTGGCCCTGGACGCTGCACCCTCTGGATTAGACCTGCTGCGCTTTCCTGCATTCATAGCCACCTTTAGTGAATTAAAAGTACTAAATGTACACAAACAGTTGTTATACAGGCATGGTAAAGGTGAAATTGTGGAATACTGGCCATGATACAGTCTGTAATGTCTCAATAACTGTATTTGTAGGGCAGTAGAAAAATCACACAATTTACATTTCCACATGGTTTGCTCTCCTTAAAACAACTGACCTTTAGGCAGTAGAACTCTAAGTCTCGGCAGAAACTTTGATTTTGGTTGTAGTCTTCACACACCTGCCACTTTTCCACAATGACCGTTAACAGGGTGGAGCCTGAAAGCACCATGCCAAGCTAACATGTTTCCACCGCCATTCTCTCTCTCATTCTGTGCTTTTAAAATAGTTGAACAGTTATTACCTTAACGTTACCAAACTTAGCGAACCAGAACTATAACTGGAGCTTGACCGAACACTTTCACAAACTTACTAATGTTAACTCAACAACTGCCAACTTTAGCTACACGACGTTTGACCGTTAACTTTTGAACGTTTTTCAGAAGCGGGAATTGGGCGCGCTTCAAGCTAGCGCCGTTTACCGAACTCATTAGCAAGTTTCAGCGGTCAGACATTGTTCTTGTATATTTAAAAAACCAAGGCATGAAAAGCAGCAATAAAGGAACAACGTTACCTTGCGTGGAAGAAGTATCGTCGCGGGGTTCTCGGTCAGTAGTGAAGTTTGTCCAGCAAAAAACTCTTCGCGCCGATCTTTTCCATCACTCCGCTGCCGAGTGCAAACCTGGTGCTGGCCGGTTCGAACCGGTCCCGCCCTCCGTCCCCCTCGGTACCGTGTGCGACAGCAGGTGAACGGCAGGTTACCGGTTGTGAGCAGACTTACGTGAAGTTGACGTTGAAAGTTGAATGAGTCTGTAAAAGCTCAAATAGCTTTTCTAAATATCTGACACAGTTTACCCCCAGGCCTCGCTGTCTGCGTTACTGGTGTAAATTGGCCGTAGATCCGCTTTACCTCAGCGCCAGATCATCAGGTTAAAGCACTCACTTCTTCCTGCTCCCGCTTCAGAGTAAAAGCACTCTCGCGTTTCTGTTGACTGAATCGATTCATTTATTTTAATAAGGTTTTATTGTTGCAGGAGCGGAAGATGCACGGACTCATAACGTAGAGTCTTGACGTTTTCTTGCGTATAGATCCGTGCTTTTATTCAAGGAAATACTAGGAACCCGCAGCCGTGACACGCAGGAAATATGGTTCGGACTATAAAATACGATAATGATTTGGGCTGGAAAAATCGTTTGGAAATCACAACAGAAGTTGACCCCACAGTGATGTAATCGCCCCATCCTTCAACACTCCAAAATATTAAAAGATTTACAAGACAAGGAAAATAAAACAATATATTCTCATAGTTGAGAAGCTGAATTTATGAAACAATTGTCATTTATACTTTCAAATGTACATATGCTACACGATGAATCACGTATCATATTAGTTGGCAATTCATTTTCTGTCAATCAAGTTGTTAAAAATACCTGCTTGTATGTAATGTAATTAACACTTGGAGGATATTAAAGATCTGGATGCATACTTATCCACAATATGATGATTTAAACAAAAAACAAAATTCAATTTAAAATCCTAAGACATAGGAAAATAGCAGCCCATGGGAATTGCATTTTTTGTAATAGTATAAAATCAACTTAAAGAAAACGAGTCAATGAAACAAATTGAATTATGTCACCAGTACTTAAAATGATCTAAGAATTTAAGTGCACTCAAATAACTAAGTTATTACTTCAATAATTACTTTGAGTTATGTTAATTATTGATAATTAGTGGGCTCAACTTTTTTTGAGAATTGAGTTATTGTAACTTACTTAATTTAGTAAGATGTACTGTTAGGTTTTACAGTGTAATCGAGACGAACGAGTGATGAAACATTTCAGAAAACGTGTGAACTTGCTGCAGTCGAGTCTTCAGGCTCATTTAGGCTCAATGTTCTGAGAGTGAATAGTTCATCGGTTCACAAAGAAGAAATAATTTAAAACAGAGTTTTTGCAGTTTTAAACGTATATAAAACGTGATTTTTAAAATAATTCTACAACAGAAATTGAAAAGCCTCCATGTCGTTGTCGGTTTTATTAAAATGCCACCGAGCTCCTGTGGAACCAGCCAGATTCTTTATGCTCTGGTAACAGTGTTCACTTCTATGTGTGTTTATGATGCTCCTGTTTATTATCATAATTAGTTTCTCACAAAATAACTGGACCCATGTAAAAAGCAAACAATGTGTTTTTTAAGCAGCCTCACATCTGCAGCTTGAACATTTGCTGCAGGTCTTGTTAAACAGAGGGTGTAAGATAAGATATTTAATCTTTTCAGCTTTTCAGGTATTAGCTTTGATAACTACGATGAAATAGAGAATATTTCACAGCCGTAAAACCCACAAAGTCGTCGTGTTCAGGACAACGTCTGATTTTTAAGGACAATCCAAACTCCCCAGAGATCACGAAGCCCCCCCCCATCCGCTGGTCGACCTTAAGATAGACCTGAAATAAATTCAATGTCTGTTCCACTTCCCCGGTAACGAGGTCCACTCCTCCAACTCTTCACACACTAACGAGAACTCGTTATACAAATAAGGACTCAGTGTGTGTGTGTGTGTGTGTGTGTGTGTGTGTGTGTGTGTGTGTGTGTGTGTGTGTGTGTGTGTGTGTGTGTGTGTGTGTGTGTGTGTGTGTGTGTGTGTGTCTGCATTGATCCACAGACCTAACAAAGGTTTAATTAGACAGAGAAACCGAGGAAGGGAACAAGAGGAGAGAACTGTCATTGAAAGACTACAACATTACACAATTTCAGCTTTTTGAGCGAGAGGAGAAGAAGAGAGTCAAACACGGAGGACTGAAAAGACGGGAACGACCGATCAGGAAGATAAAGAGAAGAAGAGGAGAGGAACAGAAACGTGAAACATCAAGAACGTTCGGGCTCTTCTGTCTTCTCAGGTTTTAGGAACATCTCCAGTAACCGATAACAACAGAAAGTGAAACCCCCTGTGTTTGGTGATTGTGAGGAGATCCTTGTGTTTCCCTGAGCTTCCTCTGGTGGAACAGCCTCTCAGGCCACATGTGGATGTTCCCACAGCCGAAGTCGACCCCCTGTTTTACCTCTGATGCTCAGCGTGCGCTCGCTGCCTCGCTCATTCTTCGATTGACAGGCTGCAGCTGCCGGTGTCATCTCACATGTTTCCACATCAGTCCGATCTAACCAGGTGGTTTAAAGACTTCCTGATGAAAACCTTGATCCTAAGTGCCTTTTGGAAAACTGGAGCAACTTGTTAGAGTAATGTACGTCAGCACGTCAGCTCTGTGGACGACAGCGCGGCTGCACACGGCTCAGTTAGTCATATAGAAGTGTGGCATGAATAATTCAGATTCTTGAGTGGTCTCTTCTCAACCAATACTGAATCATTCGCTTTATTATCTATGAATAAAAGTTTCACCGATATTCAAAATCTGGGTCTGAATGAAATTCTTACACTTTTATAGAAGACGTATTACCCTTGATTGTGTAATTTGAGATGAACCAGAACTGCAGCATCTCTGGTTCCGTCCAGTTCAGGATCTTTGATGAATTCTGCATCATTCCTCCTTTTTCTGACGTTTCTCTATTGTTTAAATCTCCAAGGAAGGAAGAAAGAAATCATAATTAAAACCCTCTGAGCATCTTTGGTATTCAGTTGGAAGGTAAATCCATAATGATGCTGCTGCTGGGCGTCGTCGTGTTTCCAAATCTGATTTGATCGGATTTCAGCAGCGTCACAAAAGCCAGCGGCGTCTGAAGAAAGGTGTCTGACAGTCAGTGAGTGTTTAAAGGTTATTTGTCTCTCGTCTGAAACAACACAGAAGATCTTCGTTATCTGTCTCTGCCCTTTGGCCTCAGTGAAAGATTCCACGTGTTGCTGTTCGTGACACTGAAGAATGTTTTGTGTCGTCGTCACTGTGAATAATAAAAGTGTTTCCTCTCTTTCCTGTTTCTCCTCACGTATCCTCTCCTCTGCTTTCTACTCCACAGTCGGATCCTCTCTTTTATTCTTTATACTCTTATTCTGTAGTTTCTAATAAGAAACTGTACTATCGTCGTCTCCTCCTCCTCCTCCTCTCCTCCTCCTCCTCCTGCTCCTCCTGCTCCTCCTGCTCCTCCTCTCCTCCTCCTGCTCCTCCTCCTCCTCCTCCTCCTCCTCCTCCTCTCCTCTCCTCTCCTCCTCCTCCTCCTCCTCCTGCTCTCCTCCTCCTCTCTCCCCTCCTCCTCTCCTCCTCCTCCTCTCCTCCTCCTCCTCCTCCCTCCTGCTCCTCCTCTCCTCTCCTCCTCCTCCTCCTCCTCCTCCTCCTCCTCCTCCTCTTCCTCCTCTTCCTCTCCTCCTCCTCCTCCTCCTCCTCCTCCTCCCGCTCTCAGGTTAGGAGATAAACCCGCAGAGCGATAATCTGAGCTAAATAGACGGCTGATCCCTTAAAAAGCCGTGCGACTGAGGGGAGGAGAGTGTTTACATGGCCTCCAGCAAACGAGCGGCACTACAGGGAAATTAATTAGCCGACTCCGACTCCGACACTTCAGATGATCCCGTTTCCCCCCCTTTTCTCCCGGAGACTCCGAGTCTCTGTCTGTCGCTCGGTGGTGATTTTGAATTTGATGAATGGAGAAAGGAGGAGGAGGTTTTCTGCACTGTTGAACTTTGAGCAGTGGTGGAGGAGTGTCACCGCAGGCCGGCCACAGTTTGTGCTTTTAGTTCTACAAATAACTGAAGAGCAGCTTTGGACTTTATGAAAAGTTTATGCCAGACATTTGTAAAATATTCATCAGTCTTCAACAAGTCCTGTGTTTCCAGTGGTTGGTGCTGCCGTGCTTTCACAGTGTCAGTGTGACGCGTGTGTTCACGCTTTCAAATCATCTATTAAGACTAAGGATGATAATAATTATACACTTTATTTATACAGATATGATTTCTTGCCCCCGGAGAAAGTGAGTTTTGTTCTTTTTCACGTTAAATCTTCGTTCAACCCTCCAAGTTTCCGCGGCTGCATTTCGATTCCTCTCGGCTGAAACCAGACAAGGCAGCTGGACGATGAGGACGTTGGCCACATCAGCAATAAAGCGGTAACAAATTGAAATATATAAAAATTTTAAAAAACAGCTTGATTAAAAGCAAATCAAACATTCCCAAAAGTTTCCAAAGAAAAAGGTGTTGAAGAGAGAGTTAAAATAAGCTAGAGAGGTTCCAGCGTGCGGAGGCCGGATCTCCCTTCTACACATCCAGGATTTCTCATCGTAGAACGAGATGAGAGATGGTTCCGGCTGCTGGAATCTGTGGGTTTTAACTGTTTGTGCAAGAAGGTGTGAAGAACGATGGAGAACATCTCAGGACTGAATAACGATGTCCTCTCCTACTCCCAATCCGAATCAACAATCGATCAGGATTGTGTTCACAAAGAAAAGCCGGTTTCTTTAATATCCTTCCTGGTGATTTAAGATATTATCTGTCAGGCGTTCCGGGCTGTTTCTATGAGAATTATGTCTATAGTTATTATCTGTTTCTTTTGCAATCTGCAGCAGAATCAGCACTTTTCACACCGTTTAGATTCTGGCACCAAACTTCAAGCAAACTGAAAATGTGTGAGAGAGACAGAAGTGATGTGATGTGTGTATTCCACTGAGTGTGTGTGACCCAGAGGAAACTAATTACTGGGTCCTGTCGTCACAGCCTCCACGGTTCAGGAATGTGGCTGCAGCTTCACATTCCTCCACCGGACCCGGGAGACCTGCGTATTTCTCATAATTTCCCTCTCAGCTCCCTGTTGGACGAAGCTGTGAAGCCTTCATGTGATTTGTTTGGCTCAAACTGTCTCGAGGCTCCTGAGCCACAAAGGTTATTGTGTCCTCGTAGACACCGAGGAGCTGTTACCCTCCGGTGTCCTAATAAATATAACAACGTTCGAATGAATTGAATCTAGTGAATGTTATTTAACGTGGAGTTTTGTCATATTTCTTCACAAGGCCTTTCTGTGTGAGCTTTAATTCATGAATGTGGGATTAGATGAATGTTTGGCCTGGTGAGATAACGACGGTGCAGCCGGCCTCGGTCCTGAAGGAGTCTCTCCACCTCGGAGGTAAAGACGACCCCCCCCCCCCACCACCACCCGTCAGTCCCTGTTTCACGGGAAGAAAACACAACACTGATTCAAAGAAAGGGTCATGAACTATCTTTAAAATCACTCTCGTTATTAATCACTGGTTTAAAAAGGAAAGCAGTTGATGTGTTTGTGTTTGAAGTGTCTTTGATTACGAGAGATTAACATAACAAAGACGGATAATTACTTATTAACTGAAAGACCATCAGGCTTTTCATCCGTTAATTATCATCACGCAACTAGATATGAACGTTGTGATGTGATATTAATGAATATGAGGTGATAACCTTCACACACACACACACACACACACTACACACACACACACACACACACACACACACACACACACACAAATAAACACACACACTTACATACGGATCAGAAGAGATTTATAGAGAAACAAATACAAATGAGTAAATTAGACTAATAACATCTAAAGTGAACAGAGGAATAGTCGCTGGGTCTCAGACGGCGGCAGGAAGTGACACCGTGGAAACAGTCCAATGAATCAGGTGCTTTGAACAGAAGGAGCTTGGAGGTGATGATGAGGAGGAAGGAGATGAAGATGGGGCGTCTGATGAAGGCGTCTGATTGGATGCTTGAGAGCGAAGCGTGAATGTCACTGAGGAGGAAGAGGAGGCCACGGCTTCATCTTGGTTCAATACAAAGACCGGATGCTTTCCTGTGTTCTGAGATTCAACACAACACGTCCACGTATCAAAGCTGGTGGTGTGAAACCCAGCGTCGAACGGGGTGAAGGACTCTCACGGTCCCTGTATACATCAGGGTGGACTCACACGTGCACTTTGTGTCACCACTGGCCCGAAGGCCTCTGGTTCTCGATCGCCATCACAACAACAACCGGATTCACGCTCGTGACTCACAACGTCTCTTTCAAGCTCACGGGCGTCGTACCGATCAAGACGCTGCTCAGAGAAGAAGTCGACTCCTCCACCAGCTGCCTCGGCCTCCTCTCTGATTTGGATCTGATCTGATACGCAGCACGAAGCAAAGCAACGGAACCTTAAAGCAGTTGGAGAACACGAGCGTCGAACCCATTGAGTCCAGTGCAAACCCAAGATGGTCCCCCCCCCCCCCCCCCCCCAGTCTGAGAGACTCAGATCGATCACTTCCAAATTCAGACCGAACACAACGAGTCTCTGGGAACGCTGGTGCCATCGTTAGAAAAAGAACAACTGCTGAAATCTTCCGGAGACACATTCCTGTCACAGCAGACTTCATTATTCTCTCTGTGTTTATCTGATGTTCTGAGTTATGATTCATTTATTCCCTCTTGTCACTTCTTCCCACACAACTTGTACTCAGGTGTTAAACGGAGCCATTAGTCACGTCAGAGCATCCTGGTTTTTTTATATTGTTGAAAATGTTCCATTTTTTAATTTCTAGTTGTGACA
Organism: Reinhardtius hippoglossoides; assembly: GCA_006182925.3. NCBI lineage: Eukaryota > Metazoa > Chordata > Actinopteri > Pleuronectiformes > Pleuronectidae > Reinhardtius > Reinhardtius hippoglossoides. The sequence goes on from CM031673.1 coordinate 955,935, forward strand.
TTCTCATTCACCCTCATATGAAATGTTAGATAATTCGTTTCTTTATTTATTTAGTTATAGATTTACCACATCCTGGGTCCCTGCTCCAGATTAATCAGCCTTTTCACATCTTCCACCGTATCCAAACCCATAGAGCCGCTGGTCACACGGCATTTATTATATAAGAAAAATAAAAGATCATATCATTGTAATAATATTCTCTTTTCCCCGTTGAATAATAACAACCAGAATATCGTACCTCCGTCGGATCAGAACACATGCAGACGTGAGCTAATCATGGAGAAGCAGCTTCTCACAAACTGTGCATCGTGTGAATCTGACTTTGGTCCAATTATAAATATTAAATCAGAGTCAGAGTCCGAATAACAAATCACCAGGATTCTCTAAAATCTGCCATTCGCTCATGATTTGTTCTCTCAAAACGTATTAAATCCATATTTCTCTGATGATTAACCACAGACGGCCTCTTCACCTGAGAGTCCGACTCACGCTGCGTCCGAGCGACGTCCCGGAGGTTCACTTCCTCTTCATCCGCCCCATTTGAATGTGTTGGATTCGGGGGGGGGGGGGGGGTTCGGAGGAGAGTCATTTGGAGATGGCGGTTTGGTGTGAAGCCTCAGACGCAGCTCTCCAGTGGAGCAGCGTGACAGCCGGGCCCGGCTCAGTGGGGGAACCAGCCTCCTGAGAGTGGGTTCAGTTCTTCGGAACGCGCGGCTCATTGGTTGGGATTTGTGAATTTTTAAAGTTATCTCCCGACTCGGAGGGAAAAGTATTTAACAGACCTGCTGCAGGCAAATGTTAAGGAACAGTAGAAAGTGAGATATAGGTTTGAAATCAATAATATAAACCAGGTTCTGGAGGAGGAGTTGTAAGCAACTGGGTTAGGAAGAGAAAAACTGAATTAATATCTGTGTGTGTGTGTGTGTGTGTGTGTGTGTGTGTGTGTGTGTGTGTGTGTGTGTGTGTGTCTGTGTGTGTGTGTGTGTGTGTGTGTGTGCGTGCGACCCCCCCCAAGCATTCTTCCAAAACTTTTTAAAAGGACACATCTTCTTTATGCCTGGGAGGAAAGTGCATTCATCACTTATTGCATGTAGGCCAATCTATCTTCACGAGGCCGTGATGTTTATTTTATAAGTCACTTCAACGCAGAGTGAACGGCTTTTATGTCTGTTACACATTCAGCTGATGATGTTTCTGTGAATGTGAAGCAGAGAAAGCAACTGGAGGAAGTTTTAAATCCTTCCAATTGTTGTGTGTCTCCACGTCTCACCCCGAGGCACGTCTCACCCCGACAAGCGTCTCACCCCGAGACACGTCTCACCCCGACACACGTCTCACCCCGACAAGCGTCTCACCCCGACGCACGTCTCACCCCGACGCACGTCTCACCCCGACACACGTCTCACCCCGACACACGTCTCACCCCGACACACGTCTCACCCCGACACACGTCTCACCCCGACACACGTCTCACCCCGACACACACATCTCACCGCGACACACACGTCTCACCCCGACACACACATCTCACCGCGACACACACATCTCACCCCGACACACACGTCTCACCCCGACACCACGTCTCACCCCGACGCACGTCTCACCCCGACGCACGTCTCACCCCGACACACGTCTCACCCCGACACACGTCTCACCCCGACACACGTCTCACCCCGACACACGTCTCACCCCGACACACACATCTCACCGCGACACACACGTCTCACCCCGACACACACATCTCACCGCGACACACACATCTCACCCCGAGACACGTCTCACCCCGACACACACGTCTCACCCCGACGCACGTCTCACCCCGACGCACACGTCTCACCCAGACACACGTCTCACCCCGACACACACGTCTCACCCAGACACACGTCTCACCCCGACGCACGTCTCACCCCGACACACACGTCTCACCCAGACACACGTCTCACCCCGACGCACGTCTCACCCCGACACACACGTCTCACCCAGACACACGTCTCACCCCGACACACACGTCTCACCCCGAGACACACATCTCACCGCGACACACACGTCTCACCCCGAGACACACATCTCACCGCGACACACACGTCTCACCCCGAGACACACATCTCACCGCGACACACATCTCACCGCGACACACGTCTCACCCCGACGCACGTCTCACCCAGACACACACGTCTCACCCAGACACACGTCTCACCCCGACACACACGTCTCACCCAGACACACGTCTCACCCCGACACACACATCTCACCGCGACACACGTATCTCACCGCGAGACACGTCTCACCCCGACACACACATCTCACCGCGACACACACATCTCACCCCGAGACACGTCTCACCCCGACACACACATCTCACCGCGACACACACATCTCACCGCGACACACGTCTCACCCCGAGACACGTCTCACCCCGAGGCACGTCTCACCCCGACGCACATCTCACCCCGAGACACGTCTCACCCCGAGACACGTCTCACCCCGAGACACACGTCTCACCGCGACACACATCTCACCCCGAGACACGTCTCACCCCGAGACACGTCTCACCCCGAGACACATCTCACCGCGACACACGTCTCACCCCGACGCACGTCTCACCCGACACACACATCTCACCGCGACACATGTCTCACCGCGACACACATCTCACCCCGAGACACACGTCTCACCGCGACACACGTCTCACCCCGAGACACGTCTCACCCCGAGACACGTCTCACCCCGAGACACATCTCACCGCGACTCACGTCTCACCCCGACGCACGTCTCACCCGACACACACATCTCACCGCGACACACGTCTCACCCCGAGACACGTCTCACCCCGAGACACGTCTCACCCGACACACACATCTCACCGCGACACACGTCTCACCCACATTTGGTTCAATGGATTTGAAACACTGCTTCTGTTGTGCCAAAGGTACAAGACTGTGTACCAGAGGGAGGGAACTACACATCCCAGAAACCATTGCGAACAATCCCTTTCTAATAATTCCCAGCTGCTTCGTCTTATTCAACCTGATTATTTTCACCTTTTTACAATTTCCCATCTCTAGAAACTGCAGCATGTCAGACAGAGAAATCCACGTAACACAGAACCGTCTGATCTTCACGGTTTCCGGGGAACATCTCCATGGTAACAGCGAGCTCCACCAATCAGAGACACCGTCATTACACCCGAGGATTGTGGGTAGTGTCGTACGTCTCCTCGACATTGTGAGTAAAACACTTTTCATCTAACACAGTTGATTTCATGCCGAACTTGAGGCTTCTACACGTGAATATAACATCGTCTCCCTCGGATGCAACAATATTATAAAATGAACGGGATTTTTTACATCTGGAACCAAACTGTTGATGAACCAATGTTCAGAAACATACCAGAGGAATGTGACATGAGCACATGAAGCTGTCGAGGCCAGTGGCAGCTGAAGGAGCAACACACACTTATTATCACCTTTTCAAACCCAGAGCAGCATCAGGATTCATCTGGATCGTCCTCATCGTCTCTGCTGAGCTGGGAAGCTGCAGCTCCGCTCTCACTCTGTGTTCTGTGGTTAGTGTGTCAGCTGAGAACAGCGCCTCCTGCTGGTCGTGGAGTGAAAGGCCGAGCGGCTCCGCAGAGCTGCTGATGCTTCTCTGATAATCTCTCTGTTGATCCATCGTCACAAACTCCCCAGTTGTCATGAAGAAGAGTGAATGCAGCTTCTCTCCCTGCAGGGCTTCATTAAAGCATTAAACACACAGTATTGCATCATATTCATAACCTTGGTTCGTAACGTTGAGTGTATTTGTTTAAAGACACTTTAATGAGCTCACTGTTTATTTCCTAAGTGGCGGCAGAGAGAGACCCGTGACTCTACTGTAAATCTACAAATCGATAAACATTAACATTTAGTATTTTCCTAATTAAGCATTTAGTGTTTATAATCAATGCCGGAGAGAAATGAGCTTTAAACGTCCCGTTGCAGCTGCAGCTCTGAATAATGATTATTTTATTAGCTGCTGCTGCCGTCGCTCTGCCCGTTGTTCTGCCAGTCGCTCTGCCAGTCGCTCTGCCAGTCGCTCTGCCGTCGCTCTGCCAGTCGCTCTGCCAGTCGCTCTGCCCGTCGCTCTGCCCGCCGCTCTGCCCGTCGCTCTGCCGTCGCTCTGCCGTCGCTCTGCCCGTCGCTCTGCCGTCGCTCTGCCTTCGCTCTGCCCGTCGCTCTGCTGTCGCTCTGCCGTCGCTCTGCCGTCGCTGGGAGTGAAATCCGTCGTTAGAGTTCGGCTCCGTGAACACGAGGATACTTTCAACCTCATCGCATTGAATTCTGGGTAATAAAAAAGGTGCCATACAGGTTCAGGTGAATCACATTTTTGTATATGAAAAACTTTCACTGGCTTTTCCTCTGTAGTTTGAAGGTTATTCCCAAAAGTGAAGCCTGGACATCCCACTCGCCCCCTGGTGGTTGGTTGCAGTATACTTCAACATCACTTCACTCATCATAGTTAGTTATCTGACTTGATTGACAGCTGAGACTGACTTGTGATTGGTCAAGGGCGTGTTTTTTCCAGCACAGCTTCATCTCTGGATCGTGGGAAGTGGAGACGCGTCGGCCATCTTTATTTACACTCTGGTTTTTGGTCTGATTCACTGAAGCTGCTTTGTACAATCGACCGTTGCTGTTTGCAGTCAGTGACAGACGGTCGGTGACAGACGGTCGGTGACAGACGTCAGTGACAGACGGTCAGTGATCTTCAGTCAGTTGTCAGTTGTCATCTTCATGGGTTCCAGTTGCAGAACAAGCAAATGAATAACACGTTAACATTCTGTGACATCAACTTTCACAGCGATACTGTTAAACTCCAGTAATAAAGATATATTACTATGTATAAAAGTGTGTTGCAAATTAAAATGAAATGGGCTGCACTGGTTAATTCATCTGTGATATTGCTCTGATGAATATTTAATAAAGCTTCACATCAGTGAAGGTTTCCTTTCTGCCTCGTCCACCCTGACATTTACCTGCAGCTGCATTTCAGAGGGAAACTGGGTCTCGTGTTATAATAAGAATAAAAAGAGTCTGTTAACTTTAGGTTATTTAGAGTCTCTGCTTTCCGACAAATAATTAATAACAAATTTAATTTCCTCTCGCTTTACAGACTATGATTGGATATTCAATTTATTATGAATTACTTTATTTCTATGTAAATTTCATGAACACATTAAATGAATCTATTATGTAGACTCTGTGCTCGACTTCATTATCACACTTGAACTTAATATGAATCGACTCACTTGTTTTCTTACTCATCCAGATGTGAGTACAGTTTCACCTGCTTCAGTTCTGTAAACTACAACGTGAAGTTCAGTGAAGTTTGATTAGTCAGACGTAAGTTTTAGTTTGAGGTTGTGAGTGTGTGTGTCTGTGTGTTAATAAGGTGACGTGATGCCATTAGAGAAGAGTGTGTTACTGTTTTTGATAAATCGACTGTGGGTAAAGTTACATTTGGTTTTAAAGGATGTGGTTTTAAGGTCTTTGACTCATTTGCAGATTAATGTGAGCGACAGGTTCGACCGACCTGTCGGTTCACTTCATGTTCCACACGCTGAAGTCTGCGAGTTTATTCACTTATTAAATATGAGGCTGACGCTTAGAAACACACACGAACATGAACGACGTAGATTTAAACACACGAGCTGAGCCGGAGCTTCTTCACTGGAAACATGTTCATGTGCTGATATGACAAATGTTAGCGTCCAACAGTGAGAGACCACTTTCCTCAATGACTTGAATCAAAAAGTGACTATTTGTATAAGGTAGAAGTGTGTGTGTGTGTGTCTGTGTGTGTGTGTGTCTGTGTGCGCGTGTGTGTGTGTGACACCGGGGCTGAACTAAAGCGCCTCCAGCTGTGTGTTGGTCTTTTCTCTGCAGTAAAGATGTGACTCAGCTGACAGCAGATCATCGGAGCAGGTCAGGTAAAGCTTCAGTTCCTCCACTCGACAAAACCCTGCAGCTCAAAGACACACTGAACAGGACGGGACGGGCACTGCAGAGTGTGTGTGTCTGTGTGTGTGTGTGTCTGTGTGTGTGTGTGTGTGGTGTGTGTGTGTGTGAGGAGTGGCACTTCAATGGCTGCAAAGACTTTGTGCACAGTTGTTTGGTTTATTTTCCTCTGAGCTACAAACATGGCAGCTTCTCGTCTTCATGGCTCTTTCATCTCCTCTGTCCCCTCTGGGCTGTTTCACAGTGTCACTGACTGAAGGCTTCACAGCCACGACACACAACTTCTGATCTTCAGGCAGCTAAAGTGTATTGTTAGTCCTGCTCCCCTCCTCCGTCTCATCTCCTCCGGGGCTGAACACGTTCTCTGTAACAAGACTTGTCACTTTATCTTCTCGTGTCTGTGAGATCCTCTGGCAGCAGATTGTCTCAGATGCGAGCAGCAGCAGCGAGTTCCTTCCTCCTGCTTCACACACGGTTTCTCCTGCAGCTTTGTTCCACCGAGGAGGTTCTGTTCAGATAGAGTGATGGATAGAGGGATAGATGGATCATACGGTACAGATATTTTAGGTATCAGGCATGTGGAGGGGGGGCAGTGAGCAGCTCCAGGTGAACCAGGGAGAGGGATCGGCACAGATGGGGACGAGTTGGCCGATCGACTCTCCCTGGATTCAAGAGGCAGCAGCTGGCAGAGGGGGGAACTCGGGAGGACCACAGGAGACGAGCTGTAACGCCAAGGCCCATTCGCACAGTGAATCTATGTGCAGCACGTTTCTCAACCACACGTCACTCACACACTGATGGCACAGACGTCAAGGGTTCAATTTCTTGCTCAAGGCCACTTTGGCACATGGAATCGAGCAGAAGGGGATCAAACTAGCAGCCTTCTGGTTAGCGGACGACCCGCTCGTCTCTCACTGGAAACACATCTGCTGAAAGAGCAACTAAAAGAAAGCTCTGATAAGTTATTCTCATTTCTGAGCCTCGCTCCTCTTCATCGCCTCGTCCCTCGTCTTCTCTCTCTCTCCCTCTGTCCTTACTTCCTCTGTTCGCTCTTTACAGTCGTTCCTCCCGTGTGCGTCTCCCGTCTCCTCTGGTTTCCTCCTGCCTCCCATCCTCTCCCCGTTTACCTGTGAAACAAACACATGAATCTTTCAGATGCGAGCGCAGCTGAAACACCGAAGCCACCCGACGGCTCCCGTGTGTGTTCGCACGTCAACATTTTAACAATTGAGTTCGAGCACCGCTGTGTTTCAGTGCCGCCTCAGAGAGCTGCCTCTGCGGCTGGAGACCTCAACATGTTATTTCTCCATTGATTTACGGCTGAAATATTTAATGAGAGCAGCAGTTGAGATTCTTTCAGGAGAATGTCAGCGCCCGCCCTTCCTCTCCGGTGCCTCCGTGTCTGAGACGTGCGCTCACAAACGGCTCCGTGTGGGGTCGCTAACCTGCATATGACGCTCTTAATATTTCATGAAGTTCTAATGTGAAATGTTCCCCCGGGTACCTGTGATAGCGTCTCCTCATTGCATGCGTGTTCTGAGGCAGGGACTCGTATAATGTGGTCTCAAGTCCCAGAATGCCGTTCACCTCAGCACGCTAAGGTTGGACAGGAAGCACAGAACCGTTTCTTCCTGCCTCCTGCTGCTCTTTCCAGACGCCACCTCTCACCTGAACGTTCATGAACAGTCTCCCGCTGCAGCTTCATGTTCCAGAGCCTGAGTCCGGACCCGACTGTCCGAACCCGAACCCTAACAGCAGTTGTAGCACGAAGAACAAATGGTTTGAACACTCGACAGCCCTGAAGTCTCCGAGCCGCCCTCAAGTCCGAAGGCTCCTGTGAGCCTGAAGTATCACGACGTGGAGTCTTCACACATCGTGACACGTCCTGTAATGGACTGGAAGGATCTCCTACGCCTGAACCTCTTCCTGGTAAACTTTGACTTTGACTCTTTTCAAAAATCAACAACTCCCTAGTTTCAGCCAGAACATTGACATCGACGTCTGAAGTGTCACTGATTGTGTCCGAGCTTCGTGAGGAGGCCAAGAAAAGAGGAGATGATTAATCGCAGGTCAGCGGATCAAGTTGTTTCCTGCACGAGCTGCACAAACATCCACACGAGTCAAAGCAACACAATCAAATGAGAAGTTGTTGTGACATTTATTTACAACTTTTAATTTACCAGCATCAGCGTTAGTTCTACAGCATAAAAGCCCAATGCCACAGTAATCCAGACCACACACACACACACACACACACACGCACACACACACGCACACACACGCACACACACGCACACACACGCACACACACACACACACACCACACACACCACACACACACACACACCACCACACACACACACACACACACACACACACACACACACACCCCACAGGCAGGATTTATGGATATGTTGACATTTTATTATGCTCATCTCGGGCAATGAAAATCACCTCTGTTGTACAATAGACACACAATTGTCTGCACCCCCCCCCCCACATGTGATGAAACTTGTTTATCAGGAGCTGTAGAAGTCATTACTGTGATCAGTGTGGCACACAGACAAAAGGACACACACCTCACTCACACATGGACGCACTTCTATTCAGCTTATCAGTGGTTATGGAAGCTACAGACATAAATTATGGAACTAAACAATATAAACACACATTAACATGAACATGTCCGTAACTCAAACACACACTTGAATTGAGTGGGAGAGAAGGACACACACAAACACACACAGACACACACCGAGCGGGGTGAGGAGGGTGAAGGGGAGACGACTCTGATTGTTCTCCACGAGATGAATAACCTCAGATTTATTAATCTCAGTATTGTTTTGTCACAGAGCTCATGATGAGGGGAACACACTGAAGAGTAATGAAAAGTTCTCGTGAAGAAAAAGCTGCTGACTCTGGGAAACAGCGGTTTGCTGTGATGAGGTTGTTTGGCGGCAAGAAGCAGAATCATCAGGTTCATTTATTCCGTAAACACACGTGTCACATATTACTCATCATTAAATATGAGATCATCTCTGAAATATCAGAGAAACGTTGTTTTACATTCAAACCTTTCTATTCCCTCCAGAGCAGTGAAGAAGCAAAGCAGAGGTTTTTACCTTTATTGGTTCTGAGCGCTGCCGCTGAGATCCTCCCTCCTCACGTCTCCTGATAGTTCTGCATTGATGTGGATATATAGTAAACGTCTGCTGGAAGCTTCAGGGTGGAATCGGCTCCGAGTGTCTCCAGGGACCCATTTAAAACCCTGCATATTCCCTGAGGTCCAGTTATACTCCATGTGCGAGGAGAAGGGTTTCAGGTCCGTGCACGTTCACTGTGAGTTTCACCAGCGGGAAGCTGAGGTAGTAAAATGATCGTTTTAGAGGAAGACGATAAAGAAGATGAAAGTAAAAAGCGAACAGAGCAGAGTCGTATCTGTGACTCTCAACAAGTGTGTTCGCTCCTCAGAACATGTGCTGGTGGGTCCTGCAGCCCAAAGGGGGGAGGGGGGGGCGTCTCTAATAAACCCCTCATGTGATCTTAGAGACAGTATCTGCCGACCCCCGGACATGTCCTCTACTGTCCCTGCAAGGTCGCGTGATCCCTGCGGAGCCAAGAACACAAACCCGACAGTTTCCTCCTCGAGTTCTCAACAGAGTTCAGATTTATTGGCTGAATTTGAAGCCTGAAAACCTTCAGGATGTGTTCAGAGAACTCCACAGATCGTATTCCTATATAAAGTTGTGGGATCAATGTTACAAATCAATGCGTTGTTTATCGTCTGCAGCACAAGTCGATGGACCCGACCTCATTGGCCCTTTCATTTCAGACCCACAGCCTCGAATTAAAGGGGCAACACACCAACTAAACGGCGACAGCAGGGTAATTATAAAGTTACAGTGATTTTCAGTGAGTGTACTCGTTATACAAATCATACACAGAAGAGAATAAACACTAGAAATCTGTTTTGTCATGTTGGTTTCACCTCGTCCTTCTTCCAGGTAGATGCTCGTCTCTCACCACCAACAGGATGAATGATGGTTTTCAGTTTGTTCCTCAAACCTTCACCAAACAGCTGCAGCTCTAATTGGACACACGCGTGTGGAGCTGATGCGTGTTTGATGAAGCCGTTGACATTCAGCACTTTGTCGCCTCCTCTCTCTCTGTTAATGGATCGTGTTGTCGGGACTCCAATCCCAAAGGTAAATGTATTCGAGTCAGGTTTTCACGACGAGTTGAAAGTGAATTTTAAATACTTTTCTGATTTGGAGAAAAGCTGCATTGTAATGCAAGAGGCGTCCACAAATCTAAATGTGATTTGAACTCAGCACTCCCACTTAGAAGTGTTTTCCATCACAAGGGGATTGTTATGTGAGCGGAAAGCAGATCCACAGATGTACAAACAGTCACTTGTAATTCTGATAAGCTCAATAAGAGATGAACAACAGCAAAGTTGTGTTTCCACTTTGCGTCCATGTGTCGTGTTCAGGTGAGACAGCCTCAGGGGCACACAGAGGGGGGGGGGGGGGGGGTGCAGAGGTGCGACGGCCTCGTTCCCTGAACAACTGGGGATCGATAGAAGAGAAGCTCCCGGACCGGAGACCAGAGAGGACGAGCACGTCTCACATCCTGCATGTTACCACACGCGTGATGGACATGTGTGCACACGCTGACCTGGTTAACTTGGAAGCTGGCGGATGGTTCAGGGCGTAGATTTCAATTTCTGCACCTGCCAGATCTGTGACAGTCGGCCGACAACAGCAGGAGGCAGCAGTGAGTTGATTCTTCATCATCTTCCTCATCCGCCTCCTGATGAGACTCAGAACTGCTGCTGCACAAAGAGCCGATCACCTGTTGACCCACAGTTCAGTGCAGATCGTCTCAGTAGTCAAACCCTGAACTGGAGTCAGTTGTTGAGTCTGTTCTCGTGAACATTGTCAAGCTGCAGAGCCCTGCTCACCGGTTTATTCTAAGTATATTAATATTGAACCTATCACGTGTCTAAATGGGCCTTTGGCTATTCTCATGACAAGTGTGAAGCCATTGAGATGAACCGATCTCTGGATTTACGAGCCACGTGCAGACAGACAGAGATTTCTGGATTTACACTAGTTCACTTTCACAATAACTTGATATTTAAAACTGAAGCCTTTGCTCGGGCTCATTAATATCTCAGTCTAATCAGCACGCTTGTATTAGAAAGCTCTGTTCTGGATGAAAGACGCACAGCGAGGGTGAGTCTATAAGTTCTCCTCCCCGACCTCCAGGAAGTAAGTCTGACTGCTCATGTGGCTGATCACCAGGATGTAGATTCTTTCTCTCGGTGTAATCACACTGTCTGGATGAGGGCAGACTGGACGGGGGGGGGGGCAGCATCAGCAGCATCTAGTGAACCCTGCTGTAATCACACTGTCTGGATGAGGGCAGACTGGACTGGGGGGGGGGGGGGGGGGGGCGGCCCTCAGCAGCATCTAGTGAACCCTGCAGACCCGACGCCTCTGAAGGGATTTAACAACAAGCAGGAAACAGATAAACACTTCAGCCTGAGAGGAAAACATGGAAAGACTCCAGATCACGGCTTGATCACCAGAAAGAGGGTGAGGTTATTTTTCATCTTGTGGAAAGAACTGATCATGACAAGGTTGAGAGAGAGGGGGAGAGGGAGGGAGAGAGGGAGAGAGGGGGGGGGGGGGGTGGAGAGAGAGAGGGAGAGAGGGGGGGGGGGGGTGGAGAGAGAGAGGGAGAGGGTGGGGGCCAGTGGACGGAGGGAGGAGGGATGGGGCGGGCGGGAGTGGAGAGAGGGAGGAGAGAGGATGAGGAGGAGGGGGGGTGGGAGGATGATGGGAGGGGGGGGGTGGGGGGTGGGGAGCGAGGCGGGGGGGGGGGGTGGCGTGGAGGGGAGGGGGGTGGGGGGTGGGGGGGGGGGGGGGGGGGTGGAGGTTAGAATTACCAACAGCAGCTCAAAGAGCTGTTTGATGCTCAGATCCATTATTGATGTGGAGCCTGTTAAATGAGGCCAGTTCTCATTAGTGCTAAGATCATAACCTTCCTGGTTATGATCTTAGTTTATGCACATTTACCTCGGTTGTCCTTGTGTTTGGGTTGTCCTTGTTTCACTGTGTTTTCCATTTCCTCTTTTATTTTGGTATTACACTCCTAGGTCTGTAGCTTCCTGTCCTTGTCCTTCCCCTGTGATTGACAGCCCCTGGTCCTCATGTGTCTCACCTGTGTTCGATCATCCTGCCACCTAGTGTTCAGAGTTCAGTGCTGCACTCTGTCCTGGTTCATCTTGTTTCTATTGGTTCTTTGGACCGAGCTTTGCTTTGGTATCTTCAATCTTTTGTTTTTCACTGGCTCCTGAATTGGATCCTGCTTTTCCACAATCTGTGACAATATTTGGTTTGAATATCCAACATTACTCATTGATAGAAATGATTTCTCCTGTCACGATAACAAAAGGTGAAAATACAAACATCAGATGTGCGTGAACGTGATGAGGCAGCAGCGTGCGGACCACCAGCGCCAGTGGAGCACGGCCCACCGGCGCCAGTGGAGCACGGCCCACCGGCGCCAGTGGAGCACGGACCACCGGCGCCAGTGGAGCACGGACCACCAGCACCAGTGGAGCACGGACCACCAGCGCCAGTGGAGCACGTCCCAAAACCACACCGGTGTCACTCCAGTTTACCGCAGCCACACCGGATACGACAGCACTAGTAAGAGATGGAGAGATTTCACGAGACAGAACCGGCTTCTCCTCTCAAAACATCCATGTAAAGTCATATCTTCTCCGTGTCGTTGGAAATAGAAACAGTAAACTGTCCTTTGAGTGACCTTGAGCACAGTTAGACTGGTGAAATGCTCACGTGTTGAAAAAGCATGTAAAAGAACTGAAGTGAAAATAAGGAGAAGAACAGGAAGACGTTGGGTTTCTTTCTCCACACATGTGGAAGTGGGATGTGTGCAGGGATCCCACAGGATGTGTGAATGCAGCCTGACAGCACAGGAGCCATCAGGGTCGACTTCAGCGAGGAGCAAACCTCGCTGGAGCTTTTAGACTCATCACAGACGCTTTGTGACTTCTCCTCCGAGGACGCACAGATGTGGAGCTACACCACAGCCGGGTTCACACCAGCTCAGAGGAACCAGGATCAGCCTGACGGCGCTGTGACGGTACGACCGCCGGAATCACTCTGCTGCACCAGGACCTGGTTCCAGGAGGGACCTGGTTCCAGGAGGGAAAGGATCACGTGGAGTTTCACACGCTTCAGGGAACAGAAGGTCGACGCTGCAGCGGGGTCTAGGTCTGGTCTGGATTTGATCAGATGCATTTTCAGAACAGTCTTAATAAGTTTCTTTAATATGTAATTAAAGATATTAAATGTCTCAAAGCAACTCGACCGATGTTACATGAACATAATTTGCCACTGACTCGCTGCAGCTGTCACTCGGAATCTGTCACGTTCAGATTGAGAGACCCCCAGTGGACGAACTTATGTATTATTCATTTAAACCCCTTTCAAATATCATGCTTGGTGTTTATTGTGCTTTTTGCCTCAAATGTCGGAGCAAACTGTCGAGTAAAGATGCAAAGATTCAGCATAAGACTCAGAATGAGGAGCTGCTCTGAGTTCCCTGACTTGTTTATCAGTGGAGGTTCAGCCTCAGTGTGGTTGTGTACGTTGTGACTGACGCAGCTCAGGAAGTCGTATTCCAGCTGCAGCTCACATCAGCGACTCGGGGAAACGTAACGAGGAGCTGGGGCAGGTTTATGGCTGAGGTGAAAGTCAGGTGAAGTGATTCCAGACACAAGCGGCAGCGGGTTTCTAATGATGATGTTTATTCTGCACACCGAGCAGCAGCAACTAGAGCGAGGGTTTCTTTGAAGAACACATCTGCACAGATACTGGGAGTGAACCTTCACACTGCACTGCAGTATCAGTCCCAGGGATCCTCACATCTGGGTGATATGAGTTTGGGAAGTCGAGTCGCTGCTGCAGGTCTGAGCAGTGCAACCAAAACCTCTGATCCCGTTAATAAAAGGTTAATGACTCGTCACTATCCCAGACTCAGTTGGGTCCAGGTCTTTGCAGATGTTGAGGTGCAGCAGCTCCTGTGTTTGTGTTGTAGAATGAAACTGTTCCTCAGCTCAGACTATGATTCTTGTGTTAATGGTTGAAGGTCCAGTCGTGTTTCTAGTCTGTCCTCTGACCACAGACCTGTCTCCTCAGGGCTCCTGGTTCTGTCCTGGCTGGTCAGAGATGTTCTCCTGAATCAGCTCCGGGTCACCTTCACTCTCCTCCATGTTCATGCTGTGTTGCAGATTCCCTTCTTGCATCTGTGCCATGTGACAGGAAACACAGTGTCACCTAAATGACTACACATGTTTTCCTATCATCTTACGCAGCCACACTTTCCTTCGTGTGTGATCCTTTGCAGAAATCAGCTGTTTAAGATTCTCCTCCTTCTCTTTCCTCCGGCTCCAGAGACGTTAAATGTCTCTTTATTATCTTTGTTGCAGTTTCTCCCTCTCGCTGCCTCTTCCTGTTTGTTTGTTTGTTTGTTTAATCTCCTCTCCTGGAAATGGAAATGTTCTTTTAATGCAAACCGCTCTTCTCCTTTTCTCCTGATCTCTCATATGATGATTTGTGTTATTTTAATGTCAGAATCTCTCTCTCTCCCTTTTCTCCAGGTACGTAAATGTTCTTTTAATGTTTATCTTTCTCTCCGTCGTTTGCAGAAATGACATTTTAATGTTTAAAAATCCACTTTCTGATGTTGGTTATCTGGATCTCTACCTCTCTCCTCCCGTAGACGCATCGAGAGAGCCGCTCCGAGCGCTCCGATCCTACACTCTGCACCCGAGACCTGCCCATCGCGCGAGCCGCGCGCAGAGGCAACGCTCCTGCCCGCTGCGAACCGCCCCTCAGCGCCTCCGCGCCCACGCAGCCCCACCCCTCCAGGCCCAGCACGCCGCTCGCGCACCCTACCGACACGCGACCCGAGCGACACCACGGCGCTCACTCTCTCCATCCCATCGCTATCCTCATCTCCTCTCTCTACTCTCCTCTCTCCTCTTCTCCTCTCCTCTCCTCATCTCCTCTCTCCTCTCGCTCTTCTCTCTCCTCTCTCCTCTCTCCTTCTCATCCTCTCTCCTCTCTCCTCTCTCCTCTCTCCTCTCTCCTCTCTCCTCTCCCTTCTCCTCCCCCCCTCGTTTCCTCCACCTTCCTGTTTCTTTAATCATCTCTACTTTAGTTTCTCTCTCCTCTTTACCTCTGCTCACCTCATCTCTTCTTTCCTTTAACTCTCATTCATCACTTTTCCCTCCAGCCCCCCCCCCTCCTCGCCTCAGCATCACCTCTCTTCATCCTCACTCTTCTCCTCTTCTCCTCTTCTCCTCTTCTCCTCTTCTCCTCTTCTCCTCGTTAAACAAACCTAAATGTGTGTGAGTGTGTTTGACTTTTCCCATTTTGCTCTTTTAGAATTATTTGGCTTTCACAGTTTTTCATTACGTCATCGGGGAGTTCATCTCAGTTCCAAACAGGACGTCGATTTTATGTCTGTATGAAAAGTCTTTTGTCC
>CM031673.1:976515-981515 GCA_006182925.3 Reinhardtius hippoglossoides
CTCTCCTCCCTCTGCTCCCTCGTTCATTATCCCTGCAAACATCCGGAGTTGAAGAGTAAAGCTGAACTGCAGATCAGTTATAAAGTCTTTAAAAACCACGGAGGAGCTGAACTACAATTTCACTCAGTGACTTTATTTGATGAACACAGATTTTCCACTCCATCAGGTCCAGATGTCTCTGTTTTTGTAGGAGGTGTTAATTTGTCTAGTTGTTTAAATGAGTCTTGACTGATTGTGTTGTTCAGTGGACTCCTCTGCTGAATAATGACTCTTGAGGTCAAAGTACTTTTATTATATCAGGGGTTGTTTATTATTTATTTGTGAACTTTGAATATGTATTTTTATCCTGGGAACACATTCTTTTTGAATTCTTGAACTTGTTTTTGAGTTTGTTTTGCTTCTGAGTTTGTTTCTCATGTGTCTCTTGTGCTGGACTTCTGATCTTTGTCCTGTTTCTGTGCATCGTCCGTCCCTTTGTGTACAGTCTATGGTCTGTATCCGTCCTCGTCTGTATCCGTCCTCGTCTGTATCCGTCCTCGTCTGTATCCGTCCTCGTCTGTATCCGTCCTCGTCTGTATCCGTCCTCGTCTGTATCCGTCCTCGTCTGTATCCGTCCTCGTCTGTATCCGTCCTCGTCTGTATCCGTCCTCGTCTGTATCCGTCCTCGTCTGTATCCGTCCTCGTCTGTATCCGTCCTCGTCTGTATCGTCCTCGTCTGTATCCGTCCTCGTCTGTATCCGTCCTCGTCTGTATCCGTCCTCGTCTGTATCCGTCCTCGTCTGTATCCGTCCTCGCTATCGTCCTCGTCTGTATCCGTCCTCGTCTGTATCCGTCCTCGTCTGTATCCCCCCTCGTCTGTATCCGTCCTCGTCTGTATCCGTCCTCGTCTGTATCTCTCCTCGTCTGTATCTGTCCTCGTCTGTATCCGTATCTGTCCTCGTCTGTATCCGTCCTCGTCTGTATCCGTCCTCGTCTGTATCCGTCCTCGTCTGTATCCGTCCTCGTCTGTATCCGTCCTCGTCTGTATCCTCCTCGTCTGTATCTCCTCGTCTGTATCCTCCTCGTCTGTATCCTCTGTCTGTATCGTCCTCGTCTGTCACCTGTCTGTATCGTCCTCGTCTGTATCCGTCCTCGTCTGTATCCGTCCTCGTCTGTATCCGTCCTCGTCTGTATCTGTCCTCGTCTGTATCCGTATCTGTCCTCGTCTGTATCTGTCCTCGTCTGTATCCGTCCTCGTCTGTATCCGTCCTCGTCTGTATCCGTCCTCGTCTGTATCCGTCCTCGTCTGTATCTCTCCTCGTCTGTATCCGTCCTCGTCTGTATCTCTCCTCGTCTGTATCCGTCCTCGTCTGTATCTGTCCTCGTCTTTCCAGTTACCTGCTGTGTCTGTCCTCGTCTGTATCCGTCCTCGTCTGTATCCGTCCTCGTCTGTATCCGTCCTCGTCTGTATCCGTCCTCGTCTGTATCTGTCCTCGTCTGTATCCGTATCTGTCCTCGTCTGTATCTGTCCTCGTCTGTATCCGTCCTCGTCTGTATCTGTCCTCGTCTTTCCAGTTACCTGTGGTGTCCTCCAACTAACACATAGTTGTCGAGAATAAACAGCACAAAACTGAAGACGGACGGACGTTTTAAATCAAGTCGGCCTCTTTTTCTGATATAATACTCATAGGAAAACGTATTCTTGATTTTAAATGATCAATTATGAACAAGTATAACTATTTATCTGTATATTTGGTTTAAATACAATGATAAGAACATGTATTTTCCATCTGTGGAAGAGAACTGCAGTCATATTACTGCAGCATGTAAAGACAGTGTCTCTGTGTTGTGTCTCTGTGTTGTGTCTCTGTGTTGTGTCTCTGTGTTGTGTCTCTGTGTTGTGTCTCTGCGTCCGTCTCAGCGGAGCCGTATGAAGATGAGTTCTTGTGTAATAAATGTGTCCGTCAGCAGCATTTGGTCCATTAAAGAACTCATGAAGCCTGCTCTCTGCTCCGTTTCAGATTGCTCTGCTTTCTTTTTCGCTTGTCTTTCATTTCTTCCCCCCCGTTTAAAAGAAGGTGATCTCTCATTTCTCCCGTTATCGGCTTCTCTGCTTCCCTTTCCAGATCCCTCTCTCTCTCCCAGCAGGGAGGATCTTAATAGGGTCAATTCAGGAACGAGGAAATGAGTTTATCTCTTCTGCTCAAAGACTCACTGCGTCTGACCCAGACGATTCGTTCAGGCCTGAGTCCTCGAGCCGGCCTCACAGCTCAGGATACCAGGGGTTCTACCTGTGAGGGTGGAGGTGGGACAGAAAGAGCAACCGGATTCATGGTCGTATAAACAAATGTTGGAAGTAGATGTGAGAAGATTTGTGAAGAAAGCTGGAAAAGCTACAAAGTGAATCCAGGCTGATGAAGGACAGTGAGGCTGAGCCCACAAACTGTTCTGGTTGTGTTGAGGTTTAGTTTGTGTTACCTCACAATACTTTTCTTCTCATAGTCCCTCTGGGCCAGAGGAGTGCGGCTCAGGAGCGAAGCCCGACCTGAACCCGACAGCTGTTCTGTTTGCTGTGGACCTGCTGCACGGAGTTTGTGTTGATCTGTCCCGGACACACGGTGTTTGTGTTGATCTGTCCCGGACACACGGAGTTTGTGTTGATCTGTCCTGGACACACGGTGTTTGTGTTGATCTGTCCCGGACACACAGTGTTTGCTGTCCTTCTTACATGTGCAGTGAAAACAGCCGACCTGAAACTGAACCCGGATATTCTCCCTCTGCAGCTTTAATCAACTTGTTGGATTTGACTCACGAACCGTGGTTCTGTAAATGTATTGTTAGTCTGATCACAGGTGGTCACATGAGACACCTGCAGGACACCTTGTGAACAAACCTGAAGCTGACGATCAGATCTCTCAGGATGGATTTTCATATCTGTTATTCTCTCAGTGATCCTTCAACTCCATCCTCTCATGAGTTGCATCAGTAAATCACGACTGACAAACGATTCAAAGTCCAGAATTGTTTCCTTTCTCCGACGGTTCAGGTTATTTTAAAACAGCTACTGACGTCTGATTTGTGATTTTTTTCCATATGGACAAACACAACAAAACACCACACAAACAAATCACATTCTCACACAACAAAACACAGAACACAGAACACACACTCACACACACACACGAAGGTCAGAGCCAAAACAACACAACGCTCAGCTTCCCCCAGAAAACCCAGCGAGCAAAGTGCAGCCTTTCCTCACAGCCCTGGTTAAACCTCTGGTCTCACACAGAATTAGAAATGAAAACTCTTTATTACTCAGGTGGTAAATAGAAAACAGCCTAAACGCTAAAATCACTGAGCTTCAGCAAAATTGAGTAAAGAAGCAGTGAAGATCAGGAAGCTGCCTTCATGACATGGTTTGTAAACGGATGTTTTAAAGTTCGGGTAAAGGATCCGGAAAGAACTCATCTTCAAGCCCAAGAGAGAAATCCAACGTGTTCCTGCCGAGAAGCAGAGTTTCAGGTTTCAGTGCACGATGAAGAAATACATAATTCTGGTGTTTTCTTTATTTATCAGATTTACAAGGTGAAATGTCAGTGTTGTATTGGTTAGCAGGGGAAAGTGGAGAAGCGTATTTTAGCCCATTCAGTAAAGTATGGTTTGTTTTGTTCATCCAGTGTTTAAATAAATCCGTGTGTATAAGAAACGACTCCCGACTCTCAGCCGTCGCTGCACTTTAACTGCTGCACAACTTTGAAAAGTCTGAAAAATAGATTTTCTGACAACGTGAATCGAAACCAACGGCTGCCTGGAACAGAAACAACAAAACACATCTCAGAGAATCTCAAACTAAACAGTGCACGTTCAGCAAGGATGTGAGAGAAACTGGTTTTGAACAAAGAGCCAAACGTAGAAAAACACTTTGTACGAGAGAGTTGACGTTAAGTGGAAACTTCAAATAGAGACTTTATTGATCCCGAGTGAGATTTAGGACGCGTCACTGGTTCTACCTCGTGGTGCAGAAGGGAGAGAGACATGTCAGAGTGTGTGTGCACAACACATGCAAGGACAGAAAGTAAATCTGCTTCATACAAGATCCCAGAATTCATTTCCTCTTGTGCACTGAATATCTACATTTCTTACGCGTGCATGTTCCGTCACAAGGAACAAGGACAAGCATCTGCACACTTCACTCAGTGTTCCAGAACGTTTCCATGATCGTGTTCCTCCGAAGAGGAAGATGTACACGGCTAACTGTTTAAACTTTATCATTTCTATGCAAAGATGTTTAATAAAGATGCTTTATAATCATAGACTGTTTCTAAAGATGGACGACGTATCTCCACTTCCTCCCAATTACCTGGAAATTAAATTCAACTATCCGGAATCGAACACCGGGGTTAGGGTTAGGGTTAGGGAGCCGCGGTACTGAGGTCCTGTCATTACATCTGCTCGACCAATCAGGAGTCAGTCTCAGCTGTCAATCAAGACGTTTTTTGTATCGTCTGACAACAAATCAAAACCAAACTGATCAGAAACATGAACAAAATTCATTTTTATAAACCTATTAACATTTAGTTTGGTCCGTGTCCCGTCTGCTAACATGGAGGAGGCGGTGCTCAGCCTCCAGGGTGCTGGATAACGTGTCGTCAGTTTATTATGATGATATTATTATGGGCTGTGTCTCATCTCTAAGAAGTGTTTGGTTGAAAAGGTCCAAAGTAAATAAGATCTTTTCTTTCATCCAGAGACTGAAAAACTCAATCAGCTTCATTCACATTCACAAAGCGGCAACACATCCTAATGTGCAGTGAAGTGCCTGACTGCAGGTCACCTTGCCCCAGGAGGAGATGGATGGTTTCATCGATTCAGTGACGTGATCGCAAAGACAAGAGCTTCTTGTTGTGTAGGTTTAAACTGAAAGTTTTCAGTAGTACTGAAGTGATGAAGCTGAAGTTAACACGTAGTTAGAAGCAGCTCGGAGCTGAGAGTCCGTTTGTCCTGAGGATCACGAGTGAGAG
>CM031673.1:986515-1027613 GCA_006182925.3 Reinhardtius hippoglossoides
CGATGTGAGGGATTACTTGTGCTTTCAGGACGCGATACGTCAAGTCTCCCGAGGTCCGTGCCTCCGTGATGAAAGAATCTTTTGAATAATTCAGCTCTGAACAGCTTCCAGCTCCCCGTGCGGCAGCAGCGGCCTGAAGTTTGTCTATTTGTGTCTCAGGATGCGCGTGAACAGCACAGTCTGCACCGGCGTCCCGTTGCCGCCGGTGTCAGATGAAAGTCTGTGGTTAGTCGCGAGTGTGAGCAGTAGTGACAAAGTGTCTGGTGGCCGATGCTGACAGCCTGCTCTCCCGGGCTGTGTGGAGCCTTGTGAGACGTGAGGTGGGAGCAGTCGGGAGCCGGCCTGGACCACAGCTCTCAATCCATAAACTGACTCACACAACGACATACATGACCTTTGATTTGACTTCCTCTCTGATTTAATGTTCGTCTCTAAAGGGCAACACACTCACACACACACACACACACACACACACACACACACACACACACACCTGACACACCAAACAGACAAAGTAGTTAATGCACAGCCGTAGTGATTTGTTTGTCCAGGATCTTTTCTGCTGAGTCGACGTGTCTTGATGTTCGACGGGACACGACGGAGCTCACCGGTCGACCTGCGCTGGTTCCCGTGCGACTCAGTGTTTGAGCTCATGTAGGAAACAAGTTTTCACACAGTAAAGTCTCCTCCCCTCCGACTGATGCTCTAATCAGAGGGGTTTTGAATAATGGAAACTCAGGAAACATGGATGTAAACGTGTTCTTCAGCACAGAGCTGACAGAAGGTCAGAGGAGCGAACGCTGCTGCCTCCGGGATCCTGAGTTTCAGAGCAGCTGAAAATCCTGTGATTCACAAACTTGCAAATGTTTGAGCAAAGGAAAACTCAAATACAAAACAATGCCTGCAAAGAATACAAAATAAAGAATCAGCCAATCAAACATGATGCAAGGCCTCAAACCTTGAGTTTCAACTTCGTGATATTTATTCCATGAACGTCTCCAGGAAACACCTCGTGAATTCATACAGTGGGAACATTAAATTCTTTTCAGGGTTTTACATTCTGCAAAGTTCAAAGTCTGCACTAAAGAAGCCTGAAGGTTTCTCCATGATTCCTTCCTTATGTTCTAATAACCTCATATTTACATATTTACATATATATAATTAGGCTATTACACATTGTTTAACTTCAGACAATATGTGCATTACAGACACATTTGAGTGTTTTTACCTTTTCCTTGTTATTTAAATCTAATTTGCGGATAACTCACCGTTCCGTGAATAGTGCTCACTCAGCTCTCTCACGCTCTGCTGGATCTGCAAATTAAGTGAGTATAATATTTTTTTAGATTCAAAACCAATCTTTAATTAATGAGGGGGAAGCCATTCATCATTCACTTAAAACCTACATGATTAAAGGCTGAATGCACATCTGTCTGCACGGTGCAGGAGTCGTCTGTGCACGCTCTGCAGGTCGGTGTGGGCGGGGTCTGCCTTCACCCCCCCCCCCCCCCCCCCCCCCCCCGCTTCCTCCCTTTCATCAATGACACTGAATATTTCTGCTTGTTCCACTTCAACAGTTGTGTTAATTAAAACTAGAGTCACTTGTTTATCTGACGTGGATCTTTGTGAAATGTCCATGAAGTCGTTTACTCCCATGTCCATAAGCCTTTATGACCTGTACAGCTGCCGGCCACCAGGGGGCGATCCAGGTGATTTGGCTTCACTATTGAGAGCAGCCAATGTCGTCCATCTTTATTTAAAAATATGTGTGAACGTGATGTTTTCTGTGAAGACGGACAAATGAGACAAATCAATGAAATACAACCAGATGTCAGCCAACCCTTTAAACTCGTACATTTTCCACGTTGCTGCTTCGGGACTGAACCTATTTGCTGATTGCAGTGAACATTCTTCCTAAAGCGAAGAGCAAGTTAAATGTAAAGAGCGAGAAACACCAGCTTCTCTGCAGCGACGTGTCAGATGTGAAGTGACACATTCACAAAACACTGAATATCAAAAACGGTGAACCAGCCTTAATAAAACATGTGTTTCTGTCTGTCTGTGTTGGTCCGTCTGGGGGAAAGAAACTAGATTCTCTCTTCTGAAAGTCTCAAACTATTCACTACAATATTTTGCTCTTGAAAACATCAGACGAATAACATTTCTTATTCTTATTCTTCTCCCTAGAAGCAGCTCTGACTCTTCAATCTGGTTGTCTGATCTGAATCTCTTCACACACTCACCTTATTGTGAGTCTCCGAGATGTTTGCAGTTATTTTTCCAGCTTCTTGTTTCGAGTCGACGCATTAAAGTTCATGAAATACTAAATTATTCTGCAGCTCTGCCTCCCTCTCCCCTCTCTGTCCACACGTCCTCCCCCGGCAGCTGTTTGGTGTCATGACCCAACATCCAATTATCTGTGAGGATAGAGACGTCAGAGAACCTGTAACACACACACACACACACACACACACACACACACACACACACACACACACACACACACACACACACACACACACACACACACACACACACACACACACACACACACACACACACACACACACACACACACCAGGTGGGAGATGTGACAATGTGATAATTGGCGAAGGTGTAAAGGAGGAAAGTCTGCAGGGATGAAAACAGGCCGAGGAGACGGAGGGAGGGGAACAGAGATATCTCCAGGTCGGAGTCGGGGGTTGGAGACTTTCAGTGTTTGTCTGGAATCTACATAACATCACATCTCAGCTTTAACAAATGAACACACGGTGGGTTTGGGTCTCGGGCAGAGAACAGAACAACACAAGCAGCACTGGCTGGACCTGGGAAACAGCTGCTGCAGTCGGGTCAGTGAACATCCACAGAACCTGCAACAACTGGAGGTTCATCAACAGATGTTTTCTCTCTGAGAGGCTGAAGCTTCATCTGTTGGTTCTGGTTCCACATCGAAGGGACTGAAGAGTTCTGACATGCGTCCGTCCTGTCGCCATCACCTACGGGGAATAGATCCACTCAGAGTTTATCTGTCGTCCTATCTTCATTAAAGCTCATTGTGAGGATACAGGTTGTTTGCATTCAAATTCAAATAGATCGGATGTGATTTCATCTCATCTTCCTCGGCTTCTCGTCTTTGTCTTCCCTCCCTCGTGTTGCCATCCTCCTCTTCTTTTCATTCCTCTCTCTCTCTCTCTCTCTCTCTCTCTCTCTCTCTCTCTCTCTCTCTCTCTCTCTGGTCGTCTCAGCTGTTCCCTTCTTTTCCTCTCGTCCTCTCATCTTCTTACATCACCCTCTCTCGCCTCCTGCTTTCCAACATCTCAGTTCCCTACAGTTCCTCTGCAACTCTTCTCCCTTCGTTTCTTCATCTCTTCTTTGTTCATCACCCTCCTCTCATCTCACATCTCCCCAATCAAATGTCCTCATCCCTCCCTTCTCTCTCTCTTCTCTCTTCTTTCCTGTGTCCTCTTCATATAATCCCTCTCTTCCCCCTCATGTAGTGTTTTGCCGAATGAAGAGAAAGCAGCGTCTGAAGTTGGTGATGAATCCACCAGTGACCCGGCAGCGCAGCAGGAGCTGGCTTCACTCAACGCGTTCATGCTGATGTAGTTTTTATCAGTGACACAGAAGGAAACGTTCATAACACTAAAGAAATCAACAAGACAAACTGCAAATGATGAAACAGGAAGAAAAGATATCTTCAGGTTTTAGGAGCCTTCAAACTCCATCGTGCCAGGTGACGAGGTGATGAGGTGACGAGGTGAAGAGGTGACGAGGTGACGAGGTGACCAGGTGACGAGGTGAAGAGGTGACGAGGTGACCAGGTGACGAGGTGAAGAGGTGACCAGGTGACCAGGTGACGAGGTGACGAGGTGACCAGGTGACCAGGTGACCAGGTGACCAGATGACGAGGTGACCAGGTGACCAGGTGACGAGGTGATGAGGTGACCAGGTGACGAGGTGATGAGGTGACGAGGTGACGAGGTGACCAGGTGACGAGGTGAAGAGGTGACGAGGTGACCAGGTGACCAGGTGACGAGGTGACGAGGTGACCAGGTGACCAGGTGACCAGGTGACCAGATGACGAGGTGACCAGGTGACCAGGTGACGAGGTGACCAGGTGACCAGGTGATGAGGTGACCATGATTTCGACTTGAGATCCTCTCTGCCAGCGGTGAAGACACAACCTGAATATGACTGAAACTGCTGATGAAGATTGAGAACGACTGAATCAACTGTGTTGTTCAAACTACTTCTTGTGGAGAAGTTGTTGGAGAAGTTGTTGGAGAAGTTGTGGATCTTTGAATCTGAAGTTGTCTCTCTTTTTAGTAGTAGCACACTTCTCTCCCTCTGCCCTGATCTCTTGCTCTTTCCTTCTTCTTTTTGTCTCCTTTGTAATATCACAGCCGTCTTCTTCTCTCTCTCTCTCTCTCTCTCTCTCTCTCTCTCTCTCTCTCTCTCTCTCTCTCTCTCTCTCTCTCCTCTCTCTCCTCTCTCTTCTCCCTCTCCTTCCCTCGCTCCCTGGGGTCTGCTGTTGCAGTAATAACCAGTGTCTATCGGCGATGTGTAACAGTGTCTGGGTGCTGTAGATAGCTTATCTGAGGAAGGCTTACACCCCCAGGAGCACAGGCAGCAACCGCACTGTACACGCACACGCACACACACACACACACACACACTCGGAGACACACACACACTCAAAGACACACGGGTGCACACACATGACCTGTGCACAAAGCCCTTACACACTCACACAATGACACACACATTCATTCCTTCACTGCTGTGTAATCTTCTTCATTCAGTGTAGATGTGTGAAATGCTCTGGATACGACTGCAGGGCCAAACAGAGCGAGCCCGGGTTTAATTGATGAGGCCTGAGCCCTCGAGTCTCAACACTGCAAGTGGGGACACGTGCGCGATGTGTGCACGTTGAAGTTCTGCTCCTGGGATGGCAAGAACCACAGAACTGACGGGAACGGACGCTCGAATAAATCGACTGTCTCGTGATTCAAAGTGCTGAAGCTGCAATAGTGTCCAACCCTCCTGTTCATGGATCTGCCCTGGAACCGGAGGGAAGACGGCTCCAGTGGGAGAAACGGATTCGTACAATTCAGTTTGATCCGTCTGCTGCTTCGTCAGCGTTACACACGTTTAATGTGTGAACTCTCTGCGTGAACTCTCAGGCTCTAATTTCATCTACTGGTGATTTACAGTTTTTAACGTCCCACAGCACACCAGAGATCACATCATGTTCTATAGAACCATCTGACTGGACTCTGCCGGGTCCTGGGGACAGAGTCATGTCCAATAGAGCAGATGTTTGAATAGAGCAGATAAAGACAGAGATCAACACTTCATCACTTTGACAACACGTGCAAATACAGAAACGTGCTGCAAATACAAAAAGACGACACCGGAAATGTTTCCAAGGGACACAAAAAAGTGACGAACCTGTTGTGGTTCAATTCTTTGTGACATCAAGTCGTACTTTTTAATTGGCAGTGTGTTGAGCTCTCTCAGCCACCGTAGGTTTGACATGTTGACAGAGGACATTAGTCTCGGTGGAGGTATGAGCTCTCAGATCGTCCGTCCACGTCACGGTGCGTTGACTGTGTGTCCCATTAAGATGCTTCAAGTAATTAATGTCTCAGGCAATCAGATGTTCTGTGGCCCAGACAATCCCCCCCCCCCCCCCCCCCCTGCTCCACAACGCTGACATGAAATGTTGTCGTGTTATTAATAAAATCCTTCCAGCCGTTATCTCCCTCGAGGGGGAGAGAGGCAGGCAACACGTTGGACAGGTCGTCAGAAACAGACAAACAGAGTTTCATTTAAATTCAAACGTTTCTATTCATCTATTTCCTTGAATGCAGTTTCTCACTTCTCATCTCACCTCCTGCTGCAGCGTCACTTTCTCCACGTGACTTGGTCGTTGCTGTTTTACATTTATGCTGCAGCGTCTCACCCCCCCGCCTCCATCCAATAAAACCCACATCTCAGGCTGTCACGTCACTTTCTCGTGACCACTCCATGATTTATTGACCCAGACGGAAAAGTAATAAAAGCCTGACTGACGGCTCGATGACCACGTCCTCTCCTCTCGTCTCCGAGCAGGACGACATGGAGCTGCTCTCGGTAAACACGGGTTCCTTTCAGAGCTTCAGAGGACGTCTGATGAAATGTGTCGTTAAGGAGACGCTGAGGAAAAACATGAACTGAGGAGGACGGGAGGAAATGAAGAGGAAATATGATTATAAAGCTTCAAATGATGTTAATATTCTTATTAATCATTTGTAATAACCAGATGCGGCTGCACAATGACGAGTAATTACTCACTTTGATGTATTTTAAACACCAAAATGAGATTTCATGCAGTAAAAGAAACACAAATGAGAAAAATAGAAAGGACACAACAATCCTCCACTTTTGCTTTGTGTCATTTTCTAAATCAAACTTTCCTGGTTTGTCCTTCGTTCCCGTCACGCGGTCCGTTGAAGTCGTGGGTTTCATCGGACCGACGAGCGCACGCTGCACAAAGCGTTTTGAAGACAAGTGTGGAGACAGTGGACGAGGAGGATCGGAGCCGGTTTGATGTCTCACCTGTTCCCCTCGTCTCTGGACTCTGCCTCGGAGCCCTCGTCCCTCTGCAGAGCGATTCTGTTTTATTCCACTGTTCGGCTTCTGATCTATAATGGATCAAACAACATGAAGAAGAAAAAACATCATAGTCTGCACACACGCACGCACGCACGCACGCACACACACACACGCACACACGCACGCACACACACACACGCACACACACACACACACACACACACACACACACACACACACTGCTGCATGTGACCAGATAGGAGAAAGTTATTTCAACGCTCCTCTGTTTGTTTTGTGATCATGTTCTATGTGTCGTATCTCTTTGGTGCACGTCATTCATTCTTCACGTGTTATACGTGTTATACGTGTTATACGTGTTAGACGTGTTATATGTGTTATATGTGTCATATGTGTTGTATGTGCACGTGAGTGTGTGTTTCAGTGGATTATTTTCGTGACACGACTTCATGATGAGACACGTTTATACAGTTTTGCAGTTAAGTCGAGCAAACATGGTCGATCCTTAACAAGACTATGTGTATAAGATATATATATATATAAATTCACTAATACTAAACTAATCTCATTGACAAGAGGAGTCATAGTCATATGGAAGTAATATTACACATTGACCATAATATGTTGGTATTAATGTGAAAACACCGAACAGAGCAAATAATAAACAGATCATTTCTTTCCAGAAGTAAAGACGGTGATTCCTCAGGTTGCAGCTGGACTGTGACTGAAATCACCCATCATCCCCGTGAGAGCACGTCTGTGCTCAAACTCCACGGTACGCCCACTGCAAGATTAGAAATATAATCAAGTATCTTTCATAAAGTTTGTTTGACATTCTGGCACGAGGGAGATTCCAGTGGGAGTCACAGATGGACCATTACCAGTCAGACCTAATTCCATGGAAATGATGTCCCGAGGCCTCTGAGAGGAAACGTGAGGGAGAACACATTAATAATCACATTAATAATCACATTAATAATCACATTACCGCTCATTAGAAACAGTGAATCAAAGGTGGTGAACACCAACAAGACATGTGATGAAGTGTGGTCAGAAGTTATTCTGCCTCAGACTCATCACACACACTCAAAGTCTGGTTTCCTGGTGAAGAGAAGGAGCTTATCGTCCCTGTCAGGTCTCAGACTCACTAACGGGATCAGAACTCCTCTGTACGTTCACTCACACACTTCATATCAAAACAAGATGGAGCTGCACGTCAAAGTTCCTCTGTCACACACACACACACACATGTTCATGTTGCTGTTAGAAAACATCCTGAGTGAGACACACAGAGACAGACACACACATTGTGTTGTTCCATGATTCCCTTCCTCCTCCTCTCACGTTCTAACCATACGTCTCCACGTTCACTCTGAACTCTGAACTCAACCCGCGTCTCGGCTCAAACACTCAAACGTCCGGGGGAAGTTGGGAAAGATTCAACTTCATGCAAATGTTTGTGCACAAGCCCGAAAAAAATTCAACTTGAGGCGAAGCCGTGAACTTTTAACCCACCATTAATTTGACTGAGGCAAAGAACAACAACTAGGAGCCAAGTGTTGGCCCAGTTTGGGAAATCAGAGAGGAACCCCAGAAGGTCCAGCCCTCCGGTGGGATGAGCTCAGAGCAGAACCCCTGCAGATAACTTTTTATTCCCTCCAGCATGTTTTCTCCCCCCCCCTTTCCCTTCCTTCAAGGAGGTTCCAAATAAAAACCATATCACGGCTTTTGAGTTTAAAACAAGTTTCCTTCCCCTCTCGTCCCTCAGAGATCTGGAGGGACCCACTTACACAAGGACCTGATTTAAGTTTCAAAAAACAAGAAGCGGCACAGAAATGAAAACTCATAATGGAAATCTGAGGATAAACAAGAAGCTGCTGGGATGTGACACCAATACAACCTTTGAACCAATGAACAACACAGAGGTGTAAATAAAAGATAATAATACATATGTAGACGTCTGATGTAGAACATGACCTCAAGCAGCCTTTAAATGTTTTACATGCAACATCACCTGTTAATACACAGAACTCATGACATATTATTATCCACTATTTCCATTAATTTCACAATAATTTTTTTTCTTGAAAATCCCTCTAAAACTTTCATGTTAAAAACATGTACAATCAGCAGAACTTCAGTTTTAAGATCCACTGAGGAAGTCATTGTTGTGTACTAATATATTGATTTCCTGTATTTGTGTTCTCTTTCAGTTCTGACTGTCTCTGTGTGTATTTGTTTTTCAAAGGTTAAACCTGAGACATTCAACAATGATCATCACGTTCACACAGGGTCCATCGCATTCAGCTGTTAAAGTTTATTATATAAATTAATCTACATACTCTATTTTTATTCTATTGCCTTTTCTATATTTGATATTCTCTTGTCAGTCGGACTCTCTGCTGCTGTAACAACTGAATTTCCCAGTGGATCAGTAAAGGTTTATCTTATCTTATCTTCATTTATTTTACACACACACACACACACACACACACACACACACACACACACACACACACACACACACACACACACACATGGATTCTAGACGTTCCTAATGAACTGGAAACTCTAGGTTCAATAAAAGCTTTTCATGAGTTTTAGAGAAAACATTTGTGATCCAGCAAAAAATATTAACAATAATCCAAAATCATCCACCTTCATAAATAACATGCAGGCTGACATTAAACGTGCACATGGACTCTGTATGTTCTAATATTTACAATAACAATAAGCTGTAATAATATGTATGTATCCATCACACCCACTGTAGTCCACTGGAGAACTCCAGGTCCAGCACATATTATTCATCTGAGTTATTCTAACAGGAATAAAACAAGTTTCCTACGTGATTCAGTTTCTGAAATTCACAAAGTCGTGCAGCTGCAGAACCGAACGGCTGCAGGTGGAACCGACCGGAGGTCACCGGGAACTCCTCCTTCCTGACGCTGCACAGAAACTAAACTCCACCTGAGGTTTGTGGGCTGAAGAGAAACGAGAGATTTAACTCTGACCGGAGCAAAGCAGAGGTTTCAGTTCACGTCATCTTCACTCAATCAAACAATCACACAGGTTATTATATTGAGTGAACTGGTGACTGGATGGATTCAGTGGGAACTGAAATCAACATCAGTTTCCTGTGTGTGAAGAAACTAAATCACCACATTGATGACAGACAGCTTCATACACACACACACACACACACACACACACACACACACACACACACACACACACACACACACACACACACACACACACACACACACACACACACACACACGGCTACAGGACAGTAACGAGAGACATTAAAAGCCAGTCAAATGAGTTTTGACTATCATGTGTCATAGCTGCGTGCTGTGTGTGTGCGTGTGTGTGTGTGTGTGTGTGTGTGTGTGTGTGTGTGTGTGTGTGTGTGTGTGTGTGTGTGTGTGTGTGTGTGTGTGTGAAGCTGTCTGTCATCAATGTGGTGATTTAGTTTCTTCACGCACAGGAAACTGATGTTGATTTCATCTCCCGATTTAAAAAAGAACTGAAACTACCACAACACATAATAATTAGTTTCCTGACTGGTTGATCGCAGGTCACTTTAACTAAAGAACCGTATTCTACTGTCATATTATTATTTTACTCAAACGTATCATTGCTAAACTGTGTTTCTGTATCGAGAGTATGAAACCCAAAGCCACCAGGTGAATGTAGGAGAGAGCAGAACCATGAACAACCTGCTGAGCATCATCGGTCCTCCTCACCGAGCCTGACGGGCTGAGCCCAGCGGAGGTGAGAGGATGAGGAAATGCACACGAAGCCACGTTCTTTCAATATTATCTCATTAATACGACCGGGAACAAATTAGCATTCGCTCCGCATCGATCGCTCCGGCCTCCTCGGACACTCCAGACGTCAGCTGATCTCAAACCGCTTTGAGCATTAGACCAATAAGTGTTGCTTCTCTCCTCGAGTGTTTCCTGGGAAGGTGGAACGTCTCCTGCTTATTTCATTCTACTTCCTGCCAAGTGCTGAATTACCGGCTCGGCTGTTTGTCTCAAATTGAGCCGTCATCACGAGCGCCCCACAGGATCAGAGTTTCACTTCATCCTTTACACTCAACTATTATATGGGATAGAAATATGAGCAAAATGTACCCTGATGCGAATGGGAAAAGCATCTATACAGGATTATACATCATAAACACATTCGTGGAACTTGATGAATACAAATAAAGGCGTGTTTAGAGGACTGATGGAATTCAAGGGACCGTCTCTCCTTCTGTCTTCCTCCCGTTTCCACGTCCATCTGTTCTCTGATGCTGCGGTCCAATTTCTGCATAGTCACGGGAACTGTGTGCGATTGTGCGCGTGTGTTTAAATGTGTGTGTTTGTGTGTTATTGCATCAGTCAACAACTTTCTGCAGCTCCAGTCATAAAACTGAAATAATCTATTACTCTGAATTATTCACGGCCTATCAGATGGCTCTGTTCCCTCTGTTGCCGGGCGGAGTCGGGGGGGGGGGTGGGGGGGGGGGGGGGGTGACACTGCAGTTGGCTCAGTTTCTATTTGCAGACGCCATAATTTGCTTTTAGGGTATTTTTTTCTTTAGATCTATGTTTGGGCTATTTTAAGGGACAGATTCTCCATAAACTACAGACACTACTGCAGCAGTGTGTGTGTGTGTGTGTGTGTGTGTGTTGTGTGTGTGTTTGTGTGTGTCTGTCTGTGTGTGTCCGTACATTCTCTCTATATCTGTTTACATTGCAAATCAACAAAAGTGCAATATTTGTGGTGTGCAACGTGCGAGAGTTATAAAGCGTCGTCCTTCCCTTTCTCCAAAAAAAAATACCTTGACAAAATATATTAAATCAGCACAGGTTCCCGTTCTACATCCTCAGGAACCTTTTAAATGTGTCATGTAGGTTCGGCTTGTGACAGATGCACCGACTAACCAATCGTGACAACTGATCCTCCAACAGTTTCTCTGCAGCTCTGCACCACGAATCCTGATGAAGACCAAGACAACCTCAAGGTTTTCCAGCTTAACGATCCGCTCACATGAGACAGAGACAATATTTGAAAAGCTTCTCGTGGAAAAGTTTTAAAGATGAGTTTGTTTGAGGCAGAATGCAACTTGTGACGGTTCAGATGAAACCAAGGTTGACTGTAGGAGACGTTATTGTCTCCTGTGTCGGGCACTTGGACCCGTCCGTCCTCACCTCGTCCTCCCACAGAGGTTTCAGGATGTCGATACCGTCGGTCGTCCTGCTTTGCTCCTGACAGACGGGAGTTATCGTTCACACAGCCACAGGAAGTCCTTCAGGTAAGTGAAGGTGAGCATTTGACTAAACGATCAATCCTGTCACTTTCTTCACTGAGGGTTGTTTGAAGCTTTCAGGGGGAAAGACGTTCCCACTGAAAATATCCATTTACCTGTGATCATTTATTAATCTATCAAGGGGGAACGCTCCGGGAGTGGAGAGGAACACGTGCAGCAGCCTGAGAGGTGACGATAAAGAATGATCCCTCCACAAACTGCACGTTTGACTGTTTAACACGTGGGAGTGTCACATGAATCTATGGAGTCGTGACTGGAACATTAACGAGGACGGTAACAGTCGGTCGGAGGCACAGACAGTCCTGAGGGACGTGGGTTCTTTGATCAGTCTAATGGGGTATCTGGTACCAGCGAGCTCAGATACACGTCCTGAGTGGACGGTGCTCTTGTCTTCATTGCTCCGGACTCACCACAGTCGTGATGATCTCCTGTCCTCTGTCTCCTGCAGGAGGACACAGCGGCAGGAAGTCAGATGTCGAGAGCCAGGGAATCTGCTTGGGGTGAAATGCACGATAAGAAATGAGCTTTGTGAAATTTAGCATTAACTCTTTTTAGGATGTCCATGTTTGGGAAATGGGGTGGAGCCTGAGAGGAGACGAGGAGCTGCCACAGTGACTGAGACACCTGTCAATCATGGAAACACGCCTCCATGATTGACAGTGGAGCAGAGGTCTCACGAGTGCAAAGACATTCAGCTCGTTTTCCGGCCTCAAGGTTGCACACAATGTGTTTCTGGGTGAAACGCTGAATATCAATAAGAAGAGTGAGGCTGTTGGTTTTCACCTCAGTCTTCTGTCGGAGCCAGAACCTGGAGCTGTCAGAGGATCTCTCAGCTCGAGCTGCTCACACGTCCTCTTCAGGAAATCCTAACTGGAAGATACACAAGGTTTATCTGCGAGGACCCAAACCTCCACCAGGTCACTGCTGGTAAGCAGAAGGTCTGGATGCAGAGCTATTGGGCCACAATGCAAATACCAGGGATCTAGGGATCTAACAGGGAAACTGATCTGCTGCCTGTGACTCAGCACAACAGCCCTGGCAAACATTTATTAGAATCAGTGGATATCACCGAGCAGCCGGAGGTGTTCACATGTCAGAGTGTGAGGACTCACGTGTACCTGAGTACCGGAGGGTCCTGTTTAAACTAAAGGACATAGAACAAGAAGTGGCACTGAAACAGAGTTGAGCCGAGTTCTCACCAAGTCAGGCCCAACAGGAAGTAGGAGCGTTGGAAACCTAACTTCCTGCTTTAACTGCAACAACAACACATGGTGGAGGGGGGCGGCGCCCACGGCAGTAACACACTGTGTAAAACACAACGACTGACATGTATGTTATATGGTTTCACACACACACACACACACTAAAGAAGAACAATACATTCACACAAACGCTTGCCTTTTCCTGTTTCTGCTTCGTACTTCAGGAGAAAACAATCATTAACTAATCAGCACAGAGACACACACACACACACACACACACACACACACACACACACACACACACACGCACGCACCACACACACACACACACACACACACACACACACTGAACCCAAAGTACCATTACACCTCCACTCCAGTGATATGGATCCAATTCATTAAGAAGAAAATCGCTTCCATAAAAGTCATCGTTCAACGTGTCTCCACAGAAAATGATCCTCCTTCTCTCGACCTGTCGTCCGAGGTGTTGGAGCAGAAACCTGATTTATTTTGTTTGTCGGTTTTCTTTACTTTACGAAAAGAAAATCTGTCAATCAAACTCTGGATTCCGCCGTCGACCTCGTCCAACATCTGGACTTCAGTGCATCTATGTGCAGCCTTTTCATAAAGCCCCCTCCGGGCAGAACCGAGGCTGAACTCACTGTTGTGTTTAATATTGAAAACACAAGAGAAACCACCTGATTTGTGTTTTGTGCTGACAGAGGCTGAATGTGTGCAGGTGATGCCGGCGCCTGTCTGCTCGCCGAGTGCAGCTGTTGCTCTTAATAATCTCCACCAAGGACGTGCAGCACAACTCTCGTCAGCTCAAGAGCAGCTGCCGGTTGTTTGAGCAGCGGCGGCAAATTGTCCAAACTCTTTACGCGACTTTATGTCTCGCAAAACCTCACAGGCTACCGAGCACTCGGTTTACTTTGTGACAGCCACACCAAGATGACAAATGGCGAGACCCTGAGCGGAGCCGTGGCGATATCGTCTGAGTCGCGGCCGCTGCGCTCTCAACCGCCTGAGCAGACGCCAGCATCAGCCTCGGCAGCCATGCAGGTTGAAGCGCGCTCCACTTGTTCACAGCACCGATTCTCTACTGGTTGAGGTGGGAACGCTTCTGGACCAGTTTGGCAGCGCACACGATGTGGAAGCAACATTTACCAGCAGAACTCACGACTCCAAAAACTACCAGTGAGATACATCTGTTTCATTAGAGCAGCACCGACAGAGAGAAACTGCAGAGTGGCTCCCGTCTGGATCCGTCTGGATCCGTGTGGACGTGTGAAGATGCGTCCTCGGGCTTCATGAAGACGAGGGTGGAACAAACAAGCTGCTCCACAACAACACAAGTGTTTGAGCTGATGATTTTGTCTCAGGCCTTTTGAGGATTGTTCTTTTCATGTCATGTTTTATTGAGCCGTGTTTTCATTTTCCTGCTGCAGAAAGTCCGTCTGGTTCCTGGATCCTGGTTGTGTTTGGACCGGTTTCCCCCCCGTCGCCGCGCTGAGGGCTCGTGATGCTCCAGGGTTGGATCTGAGAGGTCATTAATGTTGTGGTGTGCAGAGCACTACCAGGGATCAGCTACTTAACTCAATATTTCTGTTCACATTTTTTTAGACCCGTGTTTTCGTTACCTTGTCCAATGTTGTTCCGATTCCGATGTAGTCACGTTATTTATGACAAATTTCAGCCTTATTGTATGTAGAATACAGTTACAAAATGTGTTGATATATAAATCTATTTTAGCCTAAAGGAACATTAGTAATTTATGCTTTTATTTATGACTTCATTCAGAGAACTGGTTCATTCATTTTCTCCATTAACACAACCATGATGTCTGCATCTGATTGGCTCTCGTCGGGAGTCTTTGTCACTCATTCGTCCTTTCGTCCTTGGAGCTTTATATTTTACATTTATTGACGTCTGTTTATAAAGATGGACGACATGACTGCTCCACACATGACATCTCGAAGGCTGCAGTATGGGTCACGAATCCTCCATGATAGTAGATCGGACATGGACCAAACTCAAACATCTAAATACATATTCAATCTGGTTTATCTCATGTGGCCATTTTCTCCAGTAAGTTTGGTTCCATTAGTTATTTGACTCACATGTGGCTGTAGTTATTCCATGAAATGCTTTTCTTGTTTCAAACAGTGACTTCCATATGCAAACCACATGGTCCAACATGTATGTTTAAAAACACGTGTAGTTCCTGTGTTTCCTCTGTGCGGGACAGCAGAGAACATGCAGATCCACAGTTGATCCCAGAGAGTCACGCTGCCGACAGCACTGAGATGCACATGTAGTGACTGGGCACTCCAGGAAGCTAAAGTATTGCACTTTCCTAAAAATGGTTTAGTCTTTCTTAGAAAGGTCACGATCAAAGCAGCAGAGGCTGAAATATCCGAAGTTTGGCTCTGAGCATGTCAAATAATGACCGCTGGTACTCGGGCTCTGCACCGACTGATTTGCTGAAGCCCTGAGGGAGATGCTCCGGGTCCCAGGACTCTGACACTCCAGGGGTTCAGGCAGCAGGGATCAGGACTGGAGAGGCTGCAGGACCTGAGCTGAGGGCTGGAGAACTCTGATGTGTCTGCACGAAACCCACAGCGCTGCAGGCTACACTGTCAATCAGTCCACAGGCGAGTTCTATCACCACAGTTTGAATATTTGGACGAAACCGGTCGATGTGGTCGTTATGTTATTGACAGAAGACGCAGAATATTTCAGGGCAGCATCAGTTGGATACTTGATGTTTCCAGTCATTTACACAAACAGCTTGAAATTCAAGAGGCAGAGACGAAGTAAAAGATGCATTAGACAGTTTAGATCAAAAGCTTTTAATAAACATACGAACTTCATGTGCTAAATGCACCAGAACCACTGTTTTACCTGCAGAACCAAACTTTATTTCCATAGCAGTTATCCAACAAGGTGACACAGTGATTTACAAAGTTCATGGTGATAAAACAACACAGAACAAAACCAGACAAAACAGAAATGAGAAAGGAAAGAATTTAAAAGTGAGTTACAGACGTTTTCCGACATGAACACTGGAAACTGTCAGCACATTCGGGTCAGGACGAGTTTGCCTTTCACACATGAACACGAGAAAGAGATTCTCCAGTCAGACGTGTTCCGAACATCTGGAACGTCTCTGCAGCCTCCGGTGGGGGGGGGGGGGGGGGGGGGGGGGGGGGGGTTTTGAGACGGGATTTGAAAATGGAGTCAGCACACAGATCCTTCACTCTTGTGTGGATTCAGTATTTCCTGCCAGTCGAGCGGTTCTCCGTCACTCGTCACTTCCTCAACCGGCTGTAACGTTCATCAGCTTGTTTCTGAACTCATCCACCGAAGTCTCCAAACTTTTGTTCCCTTGTGTTCCCTTGGTTCCCTTGTGTTCCCGGAGGACTCACTTGGGTTCGCCGTCGCTTCAGTTTGATTCATTCTGCCGTGTGGATTTCTCTTTCATCTTTTGTCCACTTAGCCGTTATCACCCCTCTTCTCTCAGCGACTCTCTCTCTCCGTGTTGTTCTCTCTCACCACTGATCCGTGACAGTTTGTAAGTTTTACACACTGACTCGTTTTAATTACGATATTTCATGTTGCCGTCTTCTTCCTCCTCGCATCCTGCACCTGTCAAGGATTTCTGCTCCGTCTGCAGAACGCAGCCAGTAACTTGTCCCCGCGCAGACACGTCTCGGCCACATCACAGGAGCCGGCTGAGCCGATCGGCTTCCTGCTAATATGCTAATGAGGAGCGGTTCTTTCTAATGTAGGCCGAGCAGAAGGAATCTGCACCATCACACACATCTGACGAGACAAAGATTAATTAGTTCTGTGGAAGGAGAGATAAAAAGTTCCAAAGCACGAAAGAAACAGATCTGAGACCGTGTGTGTGTGTGTGTGTGTGTGTGTGTGTGTGTGTGTGTGTGTGTGTGTGTGTGTGTGTGTGTGTGTGTGTGTGTGTGTGTGAAACTTGCCAAACTCAAGTCAAGGCAAGTTAAGATGAAAGTGTAATGGTGCTGATGGCGAACACCTTGAGGCATGTCGGGTGTGTCGTGTGTGTTACTGTGTGTATAGGTGTGGTGTGTGTGATTGCCGGTGTGTGTCTGTTTGCAGAAAGGACACACACACCACACACACGCACACAGCAGGTGTCCGTCTTCCCCCTGCAGAGCTGTCGGCTCGCTGCAGCTCTGAATCCATCACTCCAGTTGAAAAGAAAAGTCACAAACACAATGCATCACTTCTTCTTCAGTGTTCCCTCGGAGGGCAGGCGGACGTCGGAGCGACTCCCCTGGTTTAATGCTTCTCTGTGATCAGGACGGACACTCAATCACTTTCGTGTCAAAATCACGATGTCGCAGCTTCAGCAGCTCGAGGATCGGATCGTTCTAAAGAGCTTGTGAAAGGCTTTTTGTTTGGATTTGTACTTTGTTTCCTGTTTTACTTTGAAAAGACTGATGCTCTGTGGCTTTTATTTTGTAAATTCGTGATCCTGACCATTTGAAACGTTGAACGTGTTTGACTGTGTGACTTTCAACTGCAAGTTTCCAGCTTTATTCTCACAAGGTCGATGGTACAATGGAAAGTGTTGAACAAGAGGAAAGGTCAACTCAGCCGTCATGTTATTAAAAAAACAAAATAAAACACGGAATCAGAAAATCAAGGTCAGTTTTAAACCAAGTGACACGTGTACCTACGTGAGAGTTATTGTCGTGTGCATCGGTTCGAGGCTGCAGCATCGAGGCGACTCCTCCGTCCTGAAGAACATCCTCCTCAAACTGAACCAGCTAAGAATTCAGGAAATCTGAAATTCAAAGAAGCTATTTGAAGAAGCACAGAGGAGGGAAACCTACGAATGAGGCTTAAAAACAAAAGAGGATGTGAATCTTCTGTGGTTTTGAAGACGTGTCCTCATTTTATCAAAAGCTCTCCTGAATAGAAACTTAGATTTTAGTTTTTTTCATAAAGTGCTTCTATGTTTTCTACGAATCCGCCGCTGCTCCTCTCGTCTGAGACAAACATCCAACTCACCACAAATCAACCTTTGCTCTTCCTCATTCTCCTCTTCATCTCTTTTTGGCCTCTCATCAGTGTCTCCCTCCTCCTCCCACCTCTGTGCTCCTCTTCCTCGTCTCTTCTCCTCAGCTCTGTCCCGACTGGAAACAAATCTGTTTCCGTTTATTATCGAATGTAACGTGTGTCATCACTTTCCATCCGAATCTGTGACCGTGCACGTTGATAACACGGCGACGGAGACAACGTGAGCGAGCGATGCTTTTAGTAATCGCTTAAATGTACAGGCATGTGTGCTTTTGAAGTGCACGTTGAAGTGTGACACTCGATGGAGGAAGCAGCCCCCCCCCCCCCCCCCCCCCCTGCTGGAAACGGAAGCTGTCAGAACTTTTTTAGTTTTGCGTGTCAGCATCTTTCGGAAGCAGCAGCTGTTGATCTTTCAGAAGGTGTCGATGTTTATTACCTCATTCTTTAAAGTTGATGTCACAACTGAAGATAAAGCATTTCTCTTATTGCAGATGAGTTTTCTAGCAGTTGTCTTCATATCTAATCTTTTAAAGTTAAATTCACGATTAAGTCAGTGGGAACCAATGATTAAATTGTGTAGATGTCGATGAAGCCCACAGTATTTACTGTAATTTGATTATAATCTTCAATCATGCAAAGACAAGGTTATTATCTCCTGATCTCTGAAACCCACATGTTCCACAATGAGTGTTGTCGAGGTATTCAAACATGTTCTGTTCTTCTTTATTCCCCGGACGGCAGAGCTTTGTAAACGCTGCCAGCCTGATTCTGTTGTTGTGTCTGCAGAAGGATCTTTGTGATGCAGAGACAACTTGCTGTGGTTCGTTTCTCTCCCCCCCCCCCCCCCCCCCCCCCCCCCCCCCGGACCCCACCCCCAGGACCGCCCCCCCTCGGAGGCTCGGCACTCCTCGGCGGCCTCTCCACTCCTCTGGAACTCCTCAAAGCACCGGGCACAGAATGATCCAGAGAGATGAAGGCCGAACTCTCCACTGGAACTTTACTGCCATCGTTATCTGAGCCCGAGCTTCTCGCTGCTGCCTGAGGCTTCAGTTCACTTTCTGCTTGTCCCAAAGATGGAGGCCACATATGGATGCAGTGCAGACTATAAAAAACAATACAATCCTCTACAGACATTTGAAATTCAGACAATCTGTGAAGCAAGAGACGGTTTTCTAGATGTTTTTGTGGACTCTCCAGACTCGGTGCATGAAGCCAGGATGTGGTCTTCCACCAGGCCCTTCTCCCTCTGGCTGGCTTTCACCTCCCTGGTGACGGGTCGAGGACAGATTTCATTTTCAGTCCGTTGTTGAACAAGCTTTTGGAATGACAACGTGCCGGCGAGTTCCCGGAGGTTCAGCCAAAGTCTCTTTTCAAGAGATGATCATACTGTTTCTGTGTTCGGTTATTGCAGCATTGGAAATAAATCAAGATGTTTCTCTTTCTGTTTTGCCGATTTGGAGGTGACATTAGATGCTCTTGGATCTGATGGGGTTTGGAGGTCAGAGTCTGGTGGCAGCTCCACATGCATGAGGAGAACAGGACGTGCATCTGCTGGATTCATTACGATTAACGTCTTCGTTACCAAACCAACCAACGAAAGCCATTTCAACAGTGAAAGGAGGTGGAGGACGATCATCATACATTTTGTTTCATACAAAGACGCGATTTTTAGATTGGTAACAGTTTCCAGTGCCTCATATTATTTAATAATTCAATTTACATATTTTAAAAAGCTGTTTTTTCGTGTGTTCAACTTTTCAAACGCAGAATTCCTCACTGTAGAGCCTCTCTTTCTTTGCTGCTCTAAACAAAGTACAAAAGCTCATGAAATGTCCTGATTCCTGAGTCGTAGCAGGACGTAAATTGGCTGCATTAAAGTTTGAAGTTACAAATGAGTCGCTTTGCTGCTTCTCTGCTTCCCACCACTTTTACAGAATAAAGAAACATCCTGAAGGCTCACGCTCGACCCGCTCGGCTGCAGACGCTCGTTGTTTGGGATTCAGGAGAGGGACTTGTTTTTTAAGTGAAGGCAGGAAACCATGTCGTGCGTGTTTTCCACAAACAAAATTCAAAGATATGAGTGAGAGTGCGATGGGGCTAAATATGGACTCAGTAAACAGGATTTCTGAAAGATGGACTGAGCGTCTGCAGGGATGTGATTCATCTCCTTCGTCCCTGGTTTACTTTCTGTATTGTCTTCTCTTAACACTGAAGACCTGATGTCCAGCAGGACAGGGGGAACCTAGTAACAAGCCAATCTTGAACCCCATTAACCTGCCGTGCACAGTGCATGTGTCCCCTTGGTCCCCCGTCAGGGAACAAAAGATCCCCGGTGAGGAG
Source organism: Reinhardtius hippoglossoides (assembly GCA_006182925.3). NCBI lineage: Eukaryota > Metazoa > Chordata > Actinopteri > Pleuronectiformes > Pleuronectidae > Reinhardtius > Reinhardtius hippoglossoides. The sequence continues at coordinate 1,007,063 of CM031673.1, forward strand.
AGGTCCGACATAGTTATATATTGTCGTGATTCTTCGTCTTTCTCCTTTGAAAAAGTAGTGTTGTAAAGTTTTTTGGAAAATTTTGGGCCAGAAGAAGTTTTATTAAAGAGTCGCAACCTCGAGGTTCAAGGCCGACCCAAAACCCTTATCACGTAATCTGGGTGCCCCTCTCACCCCCCAAAAAAACCGGGCCTTGAAGAGAACTCTGAAAAGATGTTTCTGTTATTGATTTAAATAAAGAGGCCGGGGAACATCTTCCTCCTCCTCCCTTCTCTCTCCTTCTCTTTCTTCTCCTCGTACGCGTCGGTCTTCAATGCGAGTTCCTGAACAGTTTGTTGTTTTTATAAATGAGACCCCTGGAGAAGCCGACTGCAATTATGACAACAACTCCCATAATTCCACACTGCTGGTTTTTATTGTGAGACGATTACATCACACTGTGCATTCATATCTCAGATGTTGTGCTTCAGCTTCAGCGCCGAACGGAACAAGTGGTAATAAGGTCAAAGGTCGAGGTTACACAGTCAATCAGAGAAAAACAAGATAATTATCTGAGGAAAGAAGACGAGGAGGAGGAAGAGGAAGGTCTGTGTTTCAGAGCAGAACGCGTCAGGATGTAGTTTGTGAAGATGTGATGTGCAGCTGTGACACATGGTGAAATATTCATCTGCAGCCTTTTCAGAAAGCAACGGATCTAAATTGGTTCTGAAAGAAAAGCAAAGTACCCGAAACTGAAACGTCTTCATTCAGGTGTCAGAGGAAAACAAGGACATTGAAAACCGTGTTCAATACTTTTGTGGCGTTCAACATAAATACAAACATTTTATTTAGACGAGGTAAAAACAGTTTCTTTTTAAAGGTGGATTAGAAGCATTGAGCTCAGTCACTGAGTCCTGGAAGAACTCCATGTTCACAAGGTTTAAATGTGTCTCTGGTGTTAACTCCAACCGGGTTTGTGTTCATGAGGGAGACAGGATATCGGGACATGTTCTGCAGTGGAGAGAGAAAGAGAGAAGAACAGCCTCACACTAACCAATCCCTCCTTCTTCCGTCTCCACCTCCTCTCTTGAGGTCTTACTCCCTTCCTCCTCTCCACCTTTCCTTTATTCCTGCATCGCTCGGCCCTGTTCCCTCGCCCTCCTCCCCGGAGCGGCGGTGCCGTGAGCGTTCTCCTGGAGACTCGTCCTGTCAGGCTGCTCGTGCAAACCCCAGGAGAACAGACAGGATTAATCTGCTCCAACGTGTCATCTCCTGCAGGACAGAGATAGGTAGAGCAGGTGATGGAGAGAGAGAACGAGACCAGAGAGGAAAAGAAAGACTGGGAGATCGGGGGGGTCGAGAATAAATGTGCAAAACAGAAACGGGGAAGGGAGGAGAGCCAGATCTGGGAAGAGAGATGAGAAATTGGTCAAAGAAAGAAAGAAAGAAAGGGATGAGGATGTGCAGCCTGAAGAAATGTATAAAAGGAGAGAGAGATGGGCAGATGCAGAGGAAGGAGCAGGACAAATGTAATGAAGGATTAAAAGGTCAAGGTTGGAAAAGTAGGAGGAGTGTTTTCAAAAAAAAGATGTGAATGGAGAGAAGTGTGGAAGGAGAGAAGTGTGGAAGGAGAGAAGTGTGGAAGGAGAGAAGTGTGGAAGGAGAGAAGTGTGGAAGGAGAGAAGTGTGGAAGGAGAGATCCAGTGGGATCAACCTGGAGGAGCGTTAATTAGAAATTCTCCTCCCAACCTTCCTCTCTCCTTCTTTCATCAGCACCACCTCTCCCTCCATCCATCTGTCTTTCAAGGAACCTGGTCTCTCCATTCTTTTCATTAGGGTAAATCTCACCTTCCCCTCTCTCCTTCACACCGACGCTCTTCCTCACACGTTCTGCGTCTCCAGGAATAAAGATGAGGAGCAGAAATAAAACTGATCTCGTCACACGAGTTAATTAAAGTTCTGGTTCCTCGTGGTCTTTATTTAAAAATATGGTGATTGAAATTTACAACCGACAACCGTACGTGATCAGAGACAAGTCGGTACCACGGGTCTGTGCTGCAAACAAAGTATTTGTATTAGTGAAACATGTTCACTCTCCGAAGCTCTGAGCTGTTCTCAGTGTTTGTATCTGTGTTGTTGGGTTGAGCTGCGGTTTCCTGTGCTGCTCGTACCCAGAGGAGAAGTAACTCAAAACACCTCCCAAATTAAATTAAAGTGTGAAAGGCTCATTATTGCTGGTCGTAGCTGTGCTGAGATTGGAAACATCTCCAGTTTAATTATCAGTGTTGTTCTGACCCTCCCAGTTCAGGCTGCTGTAGCGACGAGGGTAATAACCATCCCCAGCTACTGTCAGGGTCATTTACTGAGCAATAACATTTGATATATGCTACTGTAATGAATAACCCCCCCCCCTCCTCACGGCGTCGGCACACTGTGACATTTCAGTGCTCGTATACGTTAATTACAAGCTGCACAATGAAGTTGAATGTGTGTAGATGCGACTCAGAGGCAACGAAGCAGGTCAACGTAGAGAGTCGCGTGTCGTCAGAGAGGATGTTCATGGTTAATAAACCGTTGACTACAATATTATTATTGTTTTGTTTTTTTGATCACGTGCTTCCTGAGGCCATTTTCCATTTTGTTTACCTGGAGAATTTCCTCGCAGCGCTTTTGAAACTGGAGAATTTAAGTTTAAGAGTATTTTGTTTCTTTCATCTACTCATAAACGTCCGGCTATTGTTTGCTGTGTATGTAAGTCATTCATTTATTGTTTTCACAGCTGTAAGTGTGAGATAACGTGTGAATCCTCTTCTGACGACATGTAAAAGTGTGTGAAGAATGAAGAATGATGCTAAACCTCCGCGATGCCTGATAATTAATGTTTGCATTAATATGCGTGGAGAGAAATCCAGAGAGGAAGATAAAATCTGATTTACAGCAGGACATGAAACTGCTTTACGACCGTTTGCAGGTTGCTTTTCCCTGAAGTGACCCAACACTGACAGAACGTAGCAGAGGGAGGAACTGTCTGCAGACTCACCAGAACCATTAACAGAATCAGAACCGGCTCCATGGACCTCAGAGTGAGGCCGGACAGACAGTTATTAAACTCTGTGTAGTTTTAACCTCCTGCACAAGAATAAACATGTGATTCCTCTGGGGCTGGTGCATGTGTGTGTGCTCCAGATAAAAGCTACGAGCACGTCAGAGGGAAATCCTGCTCGTTTTCTAATCTGGGGATCAGCTGATCACTGCAGAGGGAATCGCTCCACTGGGTCAGACAGTCGTGATGAGGACACTCTCAGGAGTTTGTCTTCATTTGACTGTATTTGTGTTGTTGTTTAGTGGCTGCAACTCACCGCAGGATGAAACCTGTGAAGCAGGTTCTGTTCGTCTGATTTGTGAAGCAGATCAGAACCAGGATTTTCAGACATGAGGGAAAACTTTGTTCATGTCTTCCTCTTTATCTCCACTCTCAAGTCTTCTTCTTCTTCTTTATTACCTTTTCTGTGTGTTTACTGTCAGGATGCAAAATGGCAGACGTGAACCCAAAAGCACGACACTGGAGCAGGTTTAGGGAAAGACAAGAGTTCAGGTTTATTGGAACGATCCGGGGGTCAAAAGCCACGTAGTCAGTCAGGTAGCAAACAAATCAGATAAGGAGCAGGCAAAACAGATAAGGCAGGGATAACGCTGGAAGGCACAAACACACGAGACGATCTGGCAGGGGACAAGGGAAACGAGCTGGTAGATATACTGGGTGAGTCATGACTAATCTGTGGTGAGTCAGGGGGGTGGGGCCGGTAATGGGATCCGTGCGACGCCGTGATGCAGAGCAGAGGGGAGTGGCTGACATCTGAAATGACATGAGAGTTAGTGATGCAAAAAATAAGAAAAAACAGACAATGAAACTGTTAAGATCTGGCTGAAGTCGTGACATTTACAGGCAGTGCTTTGGAATTGCAAGGAAGTGACATCATCTGTGTCTAATGTGTACATTGTGCTGATAGTGGTGCAGATCTGGGCCCACGTTTTGCTCCCTGAGTGTAAAGTTTTGATAATTGTGTCGAAAAAAACTGTAAGTTTGTGTGTGTGTGTGTGTGTGTGTGTGTGTGTGTGTGTGTGTGTGTGTGTGTGTGTGTGTGTGTGTGTGTGTGTGTGTGTGTGTGTGTGTGTGTGTGTGTATATAACGCCGCTCCGCAGTCAGGTGTTCACACAGCTGCAGAGTCCGAGGAGACGAGATGAGGTGAGTTCATTTCTTCATGATTCTTCATGAACATTAATGATCCTTTAAGTCAGTGACAGTGTTTGTTTCATCACATCATCTTGTGTATTGACCTTATTAATAAGAATAATGTGAATTAAAGCAGCACTGACATTCACAGACATATCTGTGTCTGTGATTATGTTGATATGAAAACTTTTATTTCACACGATAAACGGTGCAGAAAAGATTTGAAAGTTCTACACATTCGGTTGCATTTGTGTTTTCCTTTTATTTATAATTCTTTATGATAAAGTTGATGGTTAAACTTTGTCAACATGGTTTAATAACATCATCTTAAGACTCATTTTTAAATGTATACATCGGCTGTAATTGATAATTTGCTATTGGAAATGTATTACTCCCTAATACTGGCATCGGCCCAGGGTCTGATATTATCATTATTATTTATAGAGAACTTTTCAAAATCCAGATTACAGAAGTCACACAAGGCAGCATTAAAAACAAACTTCACTTTCACACTGACCAGTAGGTGGCGCTATAACAATTAGTCAATATTGAAGTTAACTGCAACTGGACATGAAAGAAAAAATATATATTTTTGGCTTCAGTGGGTTTTGAACTCTCGACCTCTGAGTCACTTTCCCTCTGCCCACCTGACTACAGATAGTGTTGATTATCATCTGTGAGGTAATTCATATAAAGATTCCACCTTTGACCCCTCCCCCCCCCCCCCCCCCCCCCCCCCCCCCCCTCTGGCCCCTCCCTCTGGGTGTGTAAGGTCACTGATTACTGCACCTGTGACAGATAGTGAGTGACACTTTGGACCTGGGAGTACGTCACGAACAAAATGCTCTAATCCAAAGTCTATAACTCCTATCTGTCAGATGAAAACACCGTGAGAATCACAAGACTTTGATGAACAAATACATATCTATATTATTGGTTAGAGTCAAAAAATGAGGCCGTACGAGCAATTTAGAAATGTAGTTCTCATTCCAAAAAAGTGCTCCGAAATTTAACATTGGATTCAATGAGGCCGATATTTTTCTCCACTCTAGCGCTCTCCTCAAACAAATGCTTGTACTCAAAAACTATAAGTCCTATCTGTAAAATGAAAACATTTTGAGCATCACAAGACTTTCACAACAACCAGATATATTTTTTATTGGTGAGAGCTAAGAAATGGGGCCGTGGGAGCGATTTACGTTTTATTTTTCCGTTTTAATCTTTCCAGAAATTTCTCCAAAATTAACATGGGACTTAATGGGTGTCGGAGCCGGAAATAATTCCTCGATTTCTCGCAGCGGATATAAGCACAGGTCCGAGAGATATGAGAGTCACATCGCTGCGAAGGAAACTCCTTGAACTGATCTTTGATCTAAAAATCATGTCTGAGAACCTCCGTTTGTGGATTTGAGAGTTTTAGTGCAAAAAAAAGGCCTTAAAAACAGTCATTTTCACACTGTCGCTCTTTAGGGCGAGAGACCTTGAGTCCCATTGTACGTTTTCGGCCACGTTATCGCGATTTTTGTGCGAACTGTTGGACGAAATTCTTATAAAAGACATAGCACACGATTCGACGTAATTCCGCAGGTTTATTTCTAGGTCTCGTGTATTTATAGGCTTCGCCCTGCAATGCATTGACCGAGTGGTGCGGCCACTTGGCCCCATAATGAGACATGACACTGTTTAAAAGACTTAGTTAAGATAATTATAATTAAAGTAAAATCAGGAACTTGAGTCATTGTTATTTTACTGTTGAATAAATCCTTTTGTCAGAACATTTGATATCAACCCACTGATGATGTGTTTTAATGTTTATAATTAATCTCCATCAGTGCTGCTCAGAGTGACATGGCCCTGAAGGACAGCCTGGGGGCGCTGCAGAGCCACTTCACCTGGGATCTGAACCCCGGCAGGAGCAAACTTTTGAGAATCAAGGACCTGCTGCAGGACATCGGCACCGAGGAAGGATGCAAGTGGCTGGGTCACATTTACAACCTGCAGGGGTACGTCCACTTCCAGCTGGGGTCCATTGAAGAAGCCAGGAGTTTCTTCAGCAGAGCCGCGGAGGCCTTCAGGCAGACGAGAGGAGCAGAGGAGGGTCCCTGGCTGGTGGTGACCTACGGGAACCAGGCCTGGCTGCACCATCATCAGGGAGAACAAGCAGAGAGTCTGGCTTGTCTGTCAAAGATCGACGGCCTGATGACTGAGTATCCATCGCAGGACGGGCTGCACCCGGAGATCTGCGCTGAAAAAGGCTGGACTCTGATGAAGTTCAGCAGAGAACAGCAGCTTCTGGCAGCTGATTACTTCCAGAGAGCCATCCGGATGCAGCCGGGTGTGGTGGAGTGGCAGACCAGCCACGTGTTAGGGTTAGTTAACATGTCCAACAGGGAAACAGGGGTCGAGGAAGACATCATGGAGAAACTGATAGAAGCCAAGGAACAGGATCCAGAGAACCTGTACCTCGCTGCCGTTTACCTCCAGCAACTCGCTCAGAAAGGACAAACAGACGAATGTGGAGCACGCGAGTTAGCCACAAAGGTTCTGATGAACCCTGTCAGCAGCTACAGTGGAATCCAACCTTTGCTGAGGTTTTACAGAACCTTCATCTCCATGGACGAGGCTGTTGCTTTGGCAGAAGAGGCTCTGAGGCTACATCCAGATGAACGTTATCTGAAAAGATTTGTCGCAGTCAGCTACAAATTGAAGATCTGGAAGGACAGTCACCCAAGTCCGAGCCTGATAAAGAAAGGGATCTCGTGCCCATGAGGAGTTGCTTTCTCTTTATCCTGATTCCTCATTTAAGATGAGAATGGACCTCGCAAATATTTACGCAAAGTCAGAGAACGACAAGGCCAAATCTGAGAAGATCTACAAGCAGCTGCTCGCAGAGGATCTGGAACCTGCTGAACAACAAGTCTTCTTCAACATCTACGCAAACTATCTGTTCTTCACTCTACGGCAGCCTAATATGGCAACCAGTATCACATGAAGGCGGTGGAGATACCAATCAAGTCCGTCCATCAGGAGAGAAGCATCAAGATTCTGGAGAAGAGGAGACAGTGGAACCGAGAAGTAGACGAGTTTCTGTCCAGGCTGGAAGAGAATCAGGAATAAATCCACCAAATATCATCCACACACAATCTGAATCTATTTGCATTCATCTAATTCAGGGGAAAGTAAATCCACGTTATAGATTCAGCTGTTGTGAAAACTGATGATCACATTTTAATTCAACTTGTATTTGTACGGAGTCAGATCACAACAGAGCGACTGAGTTTGAGTTTAACGACATGTAGCTTGAGAATGTTCTGATGGTGGTGACAGACCAGAGCCGTGACACGGGGGGGGGGTGGAGTCTAACAGTCTAACATTTATATATATATATACGTATTAAAAAGTCTTCAATATAATTTCTCTATCTGTAGAATACCTGTTCAATTGTTTTCAGAGTGGTTGTAATATTGACGTTAATAATAGTGATGCATTTAGATGTAACAGCAGCTTTCAGGTATGAAAGATTCATACATTATTATTAGAGGAAGACAACATTGAACCATATTCTTAAAAACCATATTAAGTGGAAACTGGCTGCAGTCATCATGTGTTGCTGATGTGGAGGAAACGTTTGCTCGCTCCTTTAAAAAACAGCTTGTTTGTAAAGTTTATTAAACAACAGAACAGACTCTGTATTAAATTTACTCATGTTTTGAGTGATGAAAATTGAACTCTGTAAAGTGTATTTGTTAAATTGAATGTTAATTGTTAATTTGTAGTCTAACCTGAAGATATGAACAGGTTTGCATGCACAGAGTATTTCAGCTGTACTAATGCTATTAAACACTTCTTCTTTAATTGTGTCTTGTGTTTCCCCGAAAGAAATCTATGATGAATCCACAACTTCTAAAAGCTGCTGCTGTCAATATTAAATATGAGAACTTCATGCGTCCAAAGATTAAATCCTAGGTTTGGATTTTAAAAAGTGCTGGTTTACACTTTATTTCACACTTCCACGATTTCAGAATCATTTGCTGTAAATCACTACGGCGAACAAAATACAGTAAAAGTTGAATATTTTTTAAAAAGAAGTAAAGACAAACAGCAGCAGACATGTCCTGAGCGTTCTGATGTTTGAACTCAAAAGCATAAAGGAGGAGTCCTCTTCCTCTTCCTCCTCCTCTCTCTCCTCTTCCTCCTCCTCCTCCTCCTCCTCCTCCTCCTCCTCTTCCTCCTCTCCTCCTCCTCTCTCCTCCTCCTCTCCTCCTCCCTCCTCCTCCTCCTCCTCCTCCTCCTCTCCTCCTCCTCTCCTCCTCCTCCTCTGTGGATTCCCCTTCTCACCCTCACTCTTCCTCCTCCTCCTCCTCCTCCTCCTCCTCTTCCTCCTCTCCTCCTCCTCCTCCTCTTCCTCCTCCTCCTCCTCCCTCCTCCTCTTGGATTCCCCTTCTTCCCCCTCCCTCTTCCTCCTCCTCCTCCTCCTCCTCCTCCTCCTCCTCTCCTCCCTCCTCCCTCCTCCTCTCCCCTCCTCCTCTTCCTCCTCTTCCTCCTCCTCCTCCTCCTCCTCCTCCTCCTCTCCTCCCCCTCCTCCCCCTCCCCTCCTCCTCCTCCCTCCTCCTCCTGTGGATTCCCCTTCTCACCCTCACCTCCTCCTCCTCCTCCTCCCTCCTCCTCCTCCTCCTCCTCCTCTCCTCCTCCTCCTCCTCCTCCTCTTCCTCCTCCTCCCCTCCTCCTCCTCCTCCTCCTCCTCCTCCCCTCACTCCTCCTCCTCCTCTATCCCTTCTCCTCCTTCCTCCTCCTCCTCCTCCTCCCTCCTCCCTCCTCGTGGATTCCCCCCCTTTCACCCTCACCCCTCCTCCTCCTCCTCCTCTCTGACGTCCTCTTCCTCTCATCTCCTTGTTGGTTGAAGTCAGGTGAACTCACCTGCTGCATTTGAATAGAGCTTAAACCTGATTGGTGCGTCTACAATTAAGCAGTCATGTGTTTGTGCACCAACTGGCTCATGGGGGGGGGGGGGGGGGGGGTCATTTGACAGTCAGTGCTTTGGAACTGCAAGGAAGTGACATCATGATATACATCTGTGTCTAATGTATACGAGTGTGTTTAGTGTTTTGCAAAAAGTGTGCTGACAGTGGTGCAGATCTGGGCCGTTGTTTTGCTCCTTGAGTGTAAGGTTTTGCACACGCACACGCACACGCACACGCACACGCACACGCTCACGCACACGCACACGCTCACGCACACGCACACGCACACGCACACGCACACGCACACGCACACGCACACGCACACGCTCACGCACACGCTCACGCACACGCACACGCTCACGCACACGCTCACGCACACGCACACGCACACGCACACGCACACGCACACGCACACGCACACGCACACGCACACGCACACGCACACCTGGGTCTGCAGGAAACACTCTGACCTGCTTGTTAACCCTGAACATTTTGTTCCTTTTCTGCAGTAAGAAAACAAACCCAGCGTTTCCCAGAGGTCACAGGGTCGTGTTGTTTTCCTCCATCTTTTCTTGTTCATCTTATTTATTTATGCATTTGCATCTTTCTTCCAGCGGCTTGTGTTTTTATTTTCAATAACAAAACGTAAGGAGTGAAAAACATGCACCCTGTTGACACTGGTAATATCTCACTGTCTTGTCTGATCTTTTATTTCACACAGCGTGGAGGGTTTCACTCCAACTCCTCTCTGCTCTCAGAGTCTCTGATGAAGAGACGAGCAGTTCTCCTGCCGGACAGATTCCACTTTGCACGAGAGGGAAACTCGTCTCAGTGTCAGAGTCAATGTTTATTCACCAGCAGGCGGCAGAAGAAACGTGGCTGCTCACTTGTTTTAATTCGACCGGCTGCAAACACCATGGAAATGTAATGAGATTTACAAAGTGACGACGTCCCCAGAAGGGAAAGTAATTAAAACTATAATTAGGTTGAACTCTCTGTCATTTGTGTGTGTGTGTGTGTGTGTGTGTGTGTGTGTGTGTGTGTGTGTGTGTGTGTGTGTGTGTGTGTGTGTGTGTGTGTGTGTGTGTGTGTGTGTGTGTGTGTGTGTGTGGTAAACCCTCAAGTTGTCTTTCTGCACCTTAACCACTGACTAATAAGCGACCCTTGGATGGGGACGTGTCATGTGACCGTGTTCAGGTTTATCTCTGGCTCCGTTCCCTCACGTCTCATTTACACCGATTAGAAAAAATCCCTCTGACAGAGAAACAGCAGAAACTATTCCTAAGAGCCCGTCACACTGAGGAATTCAACATGACGACACGTTCACGTGCGTGTGCACAGGAAGATGCAGCGATTGTTTACATGAACATTTTATATGTGCATTAAAAATGAATGTAAGTGAACTTTGCATAATAGAAATGTTTACTGTCAGCTGTCATCCTGAAGTTATAAAAAACACCTGGACGCCATTTTGGAACACAGCTGCACGCCGGCACGTGCACGCCGGGACGTGCACGCCGGGACGTGCACGCACCGACGACACGGCTCAGTCACGCAGGGTTATGTCATGAGGGAACCTTCAATGCTGTAAAAAGACAGATACACACTATTACTGTCCATAACCGACAATGTCTCCTTCAAATTATATGTGTATACAAATAAACTGCAACAGCAGCTAAACGCTTTATAATGAAAATCCAGAGAATTGGCTCCAGAGTTTATCCAGAGTTCACACATCGACTTCTCCTGGATGTGTCCGGACTTTATACAAGTCGGCAGAAACTGAGCGTCTCACTCGGACACGTCCTCCAGAGTGTGTGTGTGTGTGGGGGGGGGGGGGGGGGGCGTATTGACTGCAGCTTAGAGCTTATTGTCGCTTCACAGCTCAACGATTTCATGTCGCAGGTTGTCATGAACATCAGCTGCTTCTACATTAAACGGCTAAACGAACATGTTCTCTCACTGCTGACTGGTCGGGCTCACCAGTGAAATGTCCCAGCAGGCGCTTGTTCTTGCAGAGTGGGAAAATGCAGTGTTCCCCTCTCCAGCTGCACTCGCCACAGCGGGCGGGATATCAAACTCTGCACAACTCGCATGCACTAAAATGCCAGTTTGGTAAAGTTGTTACGTCTGTTTGGTCAAAGAGAGAAACTCTGGATATTTCCTGTCAGTGTTTCTTCAGCATCAGTGTTGTTTCCTTCGAACAAACGGAACAATGGCGTTTCCTATTTGCCGCGGCAGTAGATTCACAGGAAACACAGTTTTACATGGTTATAATGGAGACTCATATTCAACACATATACAGTATATTATACACTTGTCACATTATGAAAGCCTGGTTTGTGCTGAATGGAGAAAAGTGTCATTTGCTACAACTGTAATAGCCCATTTACATTTACTGCTGCCTGCACCTATCTGCTGTTTCACAGTCGTTTTACGATACACGTCACTTCTAATTAGATTTAACTGCGTCAGAGTGTGGTTTGAAATTAGCTCCTGTCACGACTAACAAACCGCGGTGAGTCCGGAGACGTGGGAGTGACAGTGTGACGTTGTGTTGGAGGATTATCTCCTGACGGACGCTCCCACCGCGTGGCTGGGGAAATATAGACTGTATATAAGGAAAGAGGTTTCTTCACAGGGCGACTTGCTTCCTGTCAAACCAGGCTAATCCACTTTGAATCATCACACTCACAAACTGCTCATCGCACACATGCAGCACAGTGTGTCGTCGCATATTCATCATGTGCAGAGACTCCATGTTGAACTGTGTGTGTTTGTCTCATTAGCAGCTCGGCCTCTCCTTTGATCCAGCATCTCAGAGCATTTATTCATATTTAGGATGAAACTAATTGTTGAGCTACAATTCACAGATTGAGGTGCAACACAAAGTAATCTGATTATTCAGTTGTCTGCACGTTGTCACTGCTCCTCTCTGCGTCGCTGTCGTACAGACGCTACACATTTAGGTTTGTAGTGATCGACTGCTTCTCGGGATCAGTTCGGACGAGCGTGATCACTATAAGTGGTTTGACTCCAGTCGACACTGTGATATGATCCTTCTCACAGTTACTGTCACCGTCAAGTGTGGCACTGGAAACAGAACTGCTGCGAGCGCATCAGGACACGACGTCTCAGACAAACTGATAAAGACTGAATCAGTTCTGTAGAAACGGAGAGAAGTCGATGTCTTTGTCGTGCTGCTCGGTGTTTACTCAACAAACAACTCGGAACAGAAAGAAGAACTGAGTTTCTATCGTGTCGCTGTCTGTGTGTGTGTGTGTATCTGTGTGGGAGCGTGTGTGAGTGTGTGTGTGTCTGTGTGTGTGTGTGAAATCAGAACTGAGAAGGGAATAAAGTCTCCGTTGAGGATATTAACAGTAAATCCACAAAGCAACAGTGGAATCAGACTGTTTCTGTTTAGCCAACTAGCCGCAGGGCTACTGTGTTTTTAACCAAACCATCTGTCTCAGTGGAAACTAGCTGGCTAAGCTAACTGGCTCCTCACGGCCATATGTCCCGTTGGCTCTTCAGGCAAACACTGACCAGACATATGTCCTGTAAATGGCTTCGTTAACTTAGAGTCACTCATTATTACCAACTGTGACAGTGTGTGTGTGTGTGTGTGTGTGTGTGTGTGTGTGTGTGTGTGTGTGTGTGTGTTTATCAGTTCACAGTTTTGCTCTCAGTCATTTCCAGATTATTTCTCCTCTAATACATCATCATGATCCAGATCTGCCTCATTTAACTCCACCTCAGGCTGAATGTTCGTGTTTGGACAACGACAGTAAGGTTGGTGGTTCAAATCCCCCGGAGCAGCATCTGACAGTGAACACTGTGAATATTCAGAAAACGATTAGAAAATAACTTTGAACAACGACTGACTGAACACGAGGCCGTCATTCAGCAGCCGTCCTGTCCGTCACATCTGTCCCCAGCTGGAACATCACACTGGAGGAAACTGGTGGAGGTGAGTTCAGGCTCATTCATCAGGAGGAACCAATCAGAGAGGGTGAAAACCAACACTCGGGATTGTCTCCACTGCAGCAGAGTCACAGGTCGACACGTCTTCAGTGTTTCCCTACAGTCGGTATGAAGGCGTTCAGTAAACAGGAGGAAAAACAACCACACTCCTCTTAGCTCCATTGTTCCACAAACACACAACACACACACACACACACACACACACACAAACACACACACACACACACACACAAACACACACAAACACACACACACTGTCCTTCTGCTCCAAATACTCACTGGAGCATCTAATGTGTATTAATTAGCTGCTGAACTTGGCCCCTGACAAATGCAATATTTCCTCCAGCAGCATTTGATGAAGCTGTTTTTATGGAATACACTTTAGATTGTCTGAAATATATGAAAAATATTTAAGAAGCCCAGTTTAAATGAGAGTGAATTAAAGCTGTAAACAAAGCACAGCTCCCGGGCACTGAGGCGACGTGTTTTATTATAAAACTGAAACAGAAACACTGAGTTTTCCTCGGCAGAATTGAAACGATGAGTTCACGTCTGAAAACATCTCTGAAGTATCATTCACCATTAATGTTCAACTTTTACTTTGGGGATTTGCAGAAACAAAAACAAAATCCAGAAATCTGAATTGATATTTGGCCCAAATGTTGTTAATGGGTGAAATTATTTTTTAAATCCAGGATGCACAACTTTTTAAATTAGCACAAAGTAAAGGCTCAAAGTCGTTCAACAGAGGAAACTATAACAAACTGTGAAGTTCAAATCTAGATGCTCATCAACACGTCACTGTCACTGGAACCCCCCCCCCGTCCTGAGGTACGAGAGGACCTCCGACCACAGGGGGCGGCCTCTCGTTAGCTCCCATCGTTAGAGGCCTCGTTAGGACGCGTCCTGCGCCATTAATCTGAGCAGCTCGCCAGACGGAGATAAATGGAAGAGGTTAGGTTGGTTAGAGGAAGGGATGGTTTCTCTCCAAATCCATTACAGATCTGTGTGTGTGTGTGTGTGTGTGTGTGTGTGTGTGTGTGTGTGTGTGTCCAGGTCTCTCTAGGCTCCATTAGCTGAAGCCTCCTGGCGAATAGAGACGAGTGAGGAGGAGGAGAGACAATCAGACTTCGACAGTTTCAGTCACGTGATCAGAGACTTTCTGCTGTAGAGACAAAATCCTGACAACTTTCAAACCCTGTGTTAGATATTCAGTGTTTAAATGTCATTATAAATAATAACTCCAATGATAATAACTAATAACTAACTGACGTTCAGTGGAGAATCTCTTTCCTGGGGAATCCTGAGGTGTCCCCGGGCCTGCTGGGATGTGTAGTCCTTCCAGGTTCTGGGTCTAAACAAGGTAATAGCATTAATGTAATCTGATTAAACTCTTGACTGGATTACATTACGATTATCTTTGATCTGTCTGACAATATAACTGATGTAAATAAAGAGTAAAACTACAAAAATAACTTTTCATAAACGGGAATAATCCTCCAAGTACAAATGTCCTTTGTAGGATGATTATATTGTAGGTTGCAAGTAAAAGGGGACAGTAGTTTCTTTCCCCTGTGGCTTAGAGCTGTCCTCTCCTTAATGAATTCTCTGAGCCTCAGGGCGACACTGGGAAACTTAAAAGGGCAGAGAAATGATTCATCCACTTAACAAGAAATATTAAGTCAGGATTAGAGTCGACAGGAAAGAGGAGAGGAGGCGAGAGGAGAGGGTGAAGACTCCTGGATCCAACCGAGTCACTCGTCTCCTCCTGCAGATCAATGCAGCGACTGCAGGAGCTGCTGGGCTGCAGCTGTGAGATCAGATGAAGAATCTAATCGTCTGTGTGAGAAGAAGGATTGAGACGTTTATCTGGGGAGAAGGAGCCCGACAGGCGGGATATACAAATATACATCATTTCATACAGATAATACACAGACACTGGATCTGTGCATGCAAACAGATCGCTCAAATCAGGGCTTGTGCACAGTAAGAAAATAAAATGCAGATTTATTGGCACAACGGCTGCAGGGAACAATTCTCTCAAATGACCAATAGGGGGCGACTCCACAGGTAGTTTCTATAGAAGTCTACGAGAAAATGACTCAAATCTTCACTTGATTTATAACGTCAGTAAACATCAAGGAGTTTATGTCTCAATCTCTAGTTTCAAGTCCTCTTCAAATCAGCTGATGTTCATTTAGTAGAGTTTGATCCATCGAGAGTCAAACAGACCATAAAGATGATCCTGGTGCTAAATCCATACAACACGGTGCCGGTGCCTTAACGGTGCCAGAGCCTTGGTGTGTGACGGCGCTGTGGGTCGACGCTGTGACACTTTAGGTTCTGATGTAATTCATCCGACTGAGTCCGACCTGTTTCACCAACTAGCTCCTCCTCACCTCCGCACACTTTTCCATGGAATCACCTCAGAACATGGTTATGAAACAACACGTTGTGAGCTGCTCTCATGTTTGATTCTTCTTTCCCCAAACGGACTCACAATGAGAACAAACGTGTCACTTCCTGCGGCAGGATGCAGCTTCAGGAGCAGAGTGTGACCCGTGGTTGAACTTGTGAAGACGAGAGAAAAGAAACAGACAAGATGAAGGTAAATAGAGCTGAGGTGTGTTGGAGGGGATTTCTTAAAGGATTAGACCTGAATATATATTTGTTTGCTCTTTCTCCTTTAGTTCAGATAAAATACATCAAGCTCAGATTCTCCCTCCTGAGGAAGCCACGAGCTGCCACTTCCTCCTGCAGACGCTGGAGGAACATGCCTGCGTATATTCAGCCTCACTGGTGACTGGTGCCCCCCCCCCAGTCTGTAGTCTTGGTGATGAGGTGGAGCGTCGACGCTGCTGCTGGTCAAACGAAGAGCTCCGACCGCTCTTTACTAGATATTTTCTTTATTAAAATGTAAAATGTTCTGTGTTGTGTTTGTATAACTCTGTGTGTCCAGCTTCTGTTGATGCATTTGAAATGAGACGTATAAACTTCCCCTTCCAGCTGTGGCACCTCTGTGTGGCGCCCTGTGATGCGTTTACCTTTTAGAACACATCACTGTTGCTATGGTTACGCCTCACTACTCTGGAGTTTTCCAAAACCCCCGAAAGACTTTTGGCAACGCTGAGTTTGAAGACGGCCGGGTCGTGTCGAGGTCTGGACGAACAGAAATGGCGACTTCTGGAGACGATGACTCACATGCCCACGTTCTCAGGCGTGACTCGACTAACAGCCATGAATATTTATTGGAGAAACCTCTTGTCTTTGTTTCCACCACCGACGTTCTGCACAGGAATCTGTTTCCTGCTTCCTGTCAAAAAGCAGGTGAAGACCCCAAATTCCCCGAAAGATTCTCAGTCACTGGTTGAAAAAGGTCGTTGGTACAAATCCGATACAGATCTTACTTTTAAATCACTTACATTTCTGTTAAACGCGCTTTAAAGATCAACCTGAGCATCTGCAGACACGTGGGACTGAACATTAGCTCTTTGAATGTGATATGAGGAGTTCCAGTGAGCCGGGGGGGGGGGGGGGGCATTTAGGAGAACTGGGTGACAGGGGGGAACTTGGCGAGGCAGGAAGCAGCAGAGTTGTTGTGACTGCGGCGAGTATTTCGGGACGTGAGTGGGGGGGGGGGGGGGGGGGGGGAGAGCACAGAGGAGAGTTGGACTCGTTCCTCGGTGGGAAACTGTCTAATTTCTTTGCGGATGTTTTCAACTCCGAAGTCGTTCAGACGAGAGAACAAGTTTATGGACCCGAGCTGTAAAATACACACTCTTCTACAACAGGTCATAGAGTCTCAGCAGCTGTGGTGAAGGTTCCTCCCCCCCCCCTCCTGCAGCTTCAACCTCCATCATCATCCATGAGTTATAATAACACATTCACAGTTCATTTCTTTATTTAGATGTTTTGTCTTGACAACTGAACTGAATCTTTTCTGTGAGTTGTGTTTGTCCTGAGGAACCGAGGACGGAGAGCGAAGACAGGAAGTGAAGAAACACACAGAGTCCGTACCTGAGTGGGAACAATCCAAGAGAGAGAGATTCTTTATTTCACTGTTTTTAGAGGAAGGGGGGGGGGGGGGGGGGGGATCACAGATTAGGAAAAGAGAATAATCAGTAGTTTACAATACACAGGAAACTTATTTTAAAACATCAGGATACATAAAGATGGCGCCTTTATCCATATTATAGAATAAAGAGGATAAACGTGGAGACAGAAGCTGAAAAGCTTTTCATTAAAGCTGCATCAGAAGCTGGATCCACGTTTGCTGCCTCTTGGAAAAGTCTCTTCGACTTCAATAGAAACGACCAGTGGAGTCGCCCCCTGCTGGTCAGGTAAATTCTGCATTTATCAGCACATTCCCACGATCGAGTATTTCGGAGTTGAAACGCTTGTCTGGACAGAGAAAAGGAAATGAAGCCTCATGTCCCTGGATCACTGATACGCTCCATCACTCCATGTTCCTCCCCCACCCGGTTAGTGTCCCAGAGGTTTCCTGCTGTACCTGGGGATCTGGAGGCGTTGCAAGGCCTGATGGGATATGTAATCCCTCCAGCGGGTTCTGGGTCTCCCTCATGGTCCCTCCAGCGGGTTCTGGGTCTCCCTCATGGTCCCTCCAGTGGGTTCTGGGTCTCCCTCATGGTCCCTCCAGGGGTTCGGGTCTCCCTCATGGTCCTCCCGGGTTGCGGCTCCCTCAGGTCCCTCGGGTATCTGGGTCTCCCTCATGGCCCTCCAGTGGGTTCTGGGTCTCCTTCATGGTCCCTCCAGCGGGTTCTGGGTCTCCCTCATGGCCCTCCAGTGGGTTCTGGGTCTCCCTCATGGTCCCTCCAGTGGGTTCTGGGTTTCCCTCATGGTCCCTCCAGCGGGTTCTGGGTCTCCCTCATGGTCCCTCCAGCGGGTTCTGGGTCTCCCTCATGGCCCTCCAGTGGGTTCTGGGTCTCCCTCATGGTCCCTCCAGTGGGTTCTGGGTTTCCCTCATGGTCCCTCCAGTGGGTTCCGGGTCTCCTTCATGGTCCCTCCAGCGGGTTCCGGGTCTCCCTCATGGTCCCTCCAGTGGGTTCCGGGTCTCCTTCATGGTCCCTCCAGCGGGTTCCGGGTCTCCCTCATGGTCCCTCCAGTGGGTTCTGGGTCTCCCTCATGGCCCTCCAGTGGGTTCTGGGTCTCCCTCATGGTCCCTCCAGTGGGTTCCGGGTCTCCCTCATGGTCCCTCCAGTGGGTTCCGGGTCTCCTTCATGGTCCCTCCAGTGGGTTCTGGGTCTCCCTCATGGTCCCTCCAGTGGGTTCCGGGTCTCCCTCATGGTCCCTCCAGCGGGTTCTGGGTCTCCCTCATGGTCCCTCCAGTGGGTTCTGGGTCTCCCTCATGATCTCCTCCTGGGTGGACGGGCTCCAGAGAACTCACTGGTAATGAATTCAGATATTCTCTGTGTATGAGGCTGTTGTATAAAGTTCTTACTTTGAGCTGCAGCCACAACAATATATATATATATTTTTCCTTATCTATATTGGATCAGTTCATTCCTGTGGCTCGTCAGCTTTGAGTTGTAATCCTAATCATGGCCACTAGAGGACAGAATTGTCTACATTTCTGTTTACATGATGTAAGGAAGTAAATATGTTTACTTAAAAAACGTTAAATACTTTAACCAAAAATGTGACTTTTTAAAGTTTCCAGAAATTATTTTCTTTATTTTCAGCATAAAGTCAGATCCACCAGTTTTTCCTCCTTTTTTATTTTGAAGCAAAAGAAAAGGTCAATAAATTTAATCATTAGAAGATTATGTAAGACATATTTAATTAGGTATAATGTTAAACAGGCTGTATTTCATTATAATATATGATATTATATGTTAAATGAATCTTTATGGCCTCACAGGAAGAGAAAGTTACCATTTAAAGACAAACACAACGAGAGGTTAAAACAGAAGTGATTCAAATGAAGCCACACACAAAATAAAACTGTCAAACATTCATAAACTCTTTGTGGTGAAACATGTTTGACATGTGACAAGTCCTTTGCTCAGAGGGAAGTTCACTTGTTGTCCAGCTGTGTGGGACATGTGGGTTTAGAGTTTCAGTAGATTACAACAGCTCGTAACCACAGTTTCATTTGTGTGAATCACCATTTATTAGTTTATTAATTTCACAGTCAGACCAATCAGCTGCCGGAGATTTGACCTTTTTAAATGAACCATTGACTTCAGTGCTTAGACCTTGTTTTACTTCACTCAACATCAGATGTCCCACAATGCAACACGAGCCACTGGCCGAGCACAGACGGAGCTGAAGAAGAGAGAGAGAAACAAAGGATGAGCTGAGCGGTGTCAGGAGAAGAGGAGCGACGAGCAGAGAGGCTCAGGGGCTGGAGCGATGAAGAGGAGGATGAGAGAGAGGCAGAGGGAGAGAGACGGAGACACAGACGGAGACACAGACAGACACACATTCTTATCCTCGACGTCTCAGATCCTTGTTTCAAACCCAGACATTCTCCAGACATTGTACAGAGCTCACGCAGGACAATAGTCTGTTGGACGATGGGATCGACTGTGTAAACACTGGGTGAGTGAGGGACACTGGAATCAAAGGTCACATCAAACCTATCAACATGTTTTCTCTTCTAATGAAAAAGGTCAGAACTCTGTTTCTGTTTCATGCTTTTTATTATTTTGATCACAATATTAAAATCACATCACTCGGCTGCTTTTGAATAAACACTTTTACAGACAGAATCATTTTGGCTTCATCACATCAAAGAGACTAATGTTCATATATGTTGGATTATTTCATATGTGAACAGACTTTATGTGATTAAACATGAATCATGTCTCATGTGTGAGTTTTAATAAAGTTTGTTGAATGTGAACAATGATCAGCTGTTATTGATAAATGTGTTTTTATGTGGATCTTCATCAGTTTGCTCGACTTCATGGATCCACACAAAATCTAAATGATGGAAAACATTTTCCATGAAAGTAAAAAACAAACCAAAGATAAAGATCAGAAAATAATGAAATCTTTTTACACACGTGGAAAAGTCGACAGGAGAAATAAAAAGGAGTGAGAAGTAAAAGGAGAAATAAACAAAGCTTTAGAATAACGAGTTTAACTTTTAAATTCAGCAGATTTCTCTTGAAGAAATAAACATGATGAATAAAATCTTTATCTCTAACTGCTCTGATCCAGCGTCACAGAGACATTCACAGGTAACAGCTTCAGGGGATGATGATGATCTAAAGTGTTAAAGAATGGAAACATCTTCTCAGTGAAAGTGTGTGTGAAGGGTGTGAATGTGTTTGTTAGAATCAGGATCAAGAGAACGACAGTTCTCCTCTGTTCCAGTCCAGTTTCACTCTGATCCTCTGGATCTTCTGCACAGAGAGATCAGATGATC
>CM031673.1:1030213-1032713 GCA_006182925.3 Reinhardtius hippoglossoides
CAGACGCCGTCTACAAACCAATCAGAGTCGAGTATGGGTAGACTCCGCCCACATAGGTGATGACGACAGAATTCTTTAGTCCCTAAATTAAATTAAATGAAACTATGACACAAACACATGAAGCTGCTTCAGACTCTCAGGAGAGAAAACGTTGTGAGATTCTCTGAAAACCCAAATGTTCGTGTCACACACACACACACACACACACACACACACACACACACACACACACACACACACACACACATCAACAGTAAACCACATCCAGAATTCTGTCTGTACACTCTAACTGACGGCAGCTGTGTTCGTTAACCCCTCGTCGCTCAAACATTACCACACAGCTAACCGCACACACACCCACACACACACACACACACACACACACACACACACCACACACACACACACGTGCACACACACACACACACGCGCGCGCACACCCACACACACACACACACACGTAGAAGCCTGGTAATACCCGTTGTGTCTCGTTAACTGCTCGGATTATCAATGTGAGGCAATGGATGTGGTCAAATCGGCTCACTTGCTTATCAACAGAATGGTGCTACAAACAGACACACACACACACACTCACACACACACACACACACACACACACACACACACACACACACACACACACACACACACACACACACACACACACACACACACGGCCCAATTAGTCCCACTGGTTCATGTCAATGGCAGACACATGAAAAAACATTCATTCGGGGCATAAGGACACAGTGTACGAGGTGGCGTGTGTGTGTGTGTCTGTCTGTGTGTACTTGTGTGTTTGTTTTTATATCTGCCATCAAGGTTTGTGTGTGTACCAGACCAGACCACCCCTGAAACACACACACACACACAGACAGACACACACCTCTGTCGACCCTGTTTCTCCTCCTGTAGTAATTATGTCACAGTGCGTTTGGTCCTCAGACGTGTTGACAGGGGACACGTGCAATTGTGAACAAATAAACGCACTGTTGCTTGTGTGTCTTTTCCCTGTTTGTGTGTTTGTGTAAGAGCACGAGACAAGAGAAGTGTGTTTTCTCTGTGTTGACTATGATCCAAACAACAGGTTCTGAGCTGTGAACAAATTCCTTTTAAACTGGCGCAAGAAGAATATCAAGTAAAAGAGCTCCAACAATATAATGCAGTTTGTGATTATAACTCCAAGTTTATTAATCAAGCATATTTCAAACAACCAGAGTTGACCAATAAAAACAAAGAGAAGTACAAGAATAAAATTAAATAAAATATTAAAAGTGAATAAGAAGCACTAAGAAAAACACATGGGTTTCAGTTCCAGCAATTTGTTCTAAAAAGCAAATAGTTTTTTATGATTGGCTGAAGTAAATTACATTTCCAGCAAAAAGATGAAAACATAAGACTATAAAGTAATGTTCCTCGAAATCAAACATGGAACAAACAGGTTAAATGAAATTCTGTAATTATAATTAGCTTTAATTACTCTGTCCCTGTGTCTCCTGCAGTGTTTTAATGACCTGGTGCATTAGTTTACATTTTCTTTCTCAAATTTCTGTACATTTAGTTAGAATTTGTGAATGTGTGGAAACAAAGTTGACTTGAGACGTCTTACACTGTCGTGTTTTTGTATATTATTCACAGTTCAATAAGCGATGGCTCAAAATGAAGGTTAAAGCTTCGTGTGAATCTCCAGTGACCAGGACTCCTCAGTGCATGGAAACACATTTATCTGGTGTCTCTTACTAACATGGTTTTCCGTCCTCTGCATTTTTCCAGGAACAATAAAACACTGTAACAGTAACTGGACTTTTTCATTAATGGGGTCGGTGGAGGCCCAGTGTGCACAACAGAGCCGGAACAATGGCAGTGGACAGGGGACAGTTCAGTTACATGAACTCTGGTGGTGTGTGTTGTGCAGAAAGGAGGGCAGGAATTCCAAAGGGAACAGGAATTCCAAAGGGAATTCCTGTTTGTAATGGTAATGCCTCCATTAGATATGGGTCGATGGCTGCCGCCGTAAACAGTCTCATCTCATCAGGCGTGTGTCTGATGATGCTGTTGGGTCTCAAACGCTCGATGTGTCACAACAATACAAATACACACAATGGTCCGGAATACTTTACTCAACATGGAGTTGAAATTTCCCAGAGGGACTTTGGGTAAGAACCCATACTGCAGCAGGTCGAACATTCCCAGCGAGCGTGTGGGCGTTTTGACGGAGGCAAAACTGAAATCTCTCAGGATGACAAATAGGAACCGTTCACGTAAAAGACGCAGAAGAAGAAGTGGAGGGGATTCGAGAGCTTCTGGAGCGTTCGCCTCACCCTCGTCCGAATGTTCCCCGTCTCCTGCTGCTTCTTCATATGTGAAAAGAAAACTCTGGAAAAGTTTGTCTCTGAAAATTGATTAAATCTCTTATGTTTCTGTTGCTTAATATCTGCAGTAACTTTATCAAATCAACGTTGAGGCCTCAGTGGGAGTTTTCTGACTGTGTGCATCAGTT
>CM031673.1:1037713-1040213 GCA_006182925.3 Reinhardtius hippoglossoides
ACTGTGCAAACATGTGGTCAACGACATGCTCTCCATTTGTCAACCTTCTCCGTCTGGACGGCTGCTTTCCCTGATTACACCACTAAAAGAGGCATTCGGTGGAAGTTGCTTTTAGCACTTTGTCCAAATATATGCGATTTAATGTGAAATATTATCCGCCCATACCAACACACCTGAAAACACACAAATCACATGACCATTCACGTACACTGCTCATACAAATACTACGGATGAGGAACAGCAATGGTGAAAAGAGTTTTTTGCTTGGACCCCACTCGCCCGTTGTGAATCCAGCGGACGACCCCCTGCTGTGTTCTCACATCGAATTCTGCTGAATTTCTACAGACTTTACACTAAGAGGCCAGACGGAGGAAGTCCTTTGAAACTGGACCTTTGCGTTCACGCACCTCCTCTGGAGAAAACCCGGAGGATCTGCGGGGTTCAGTGTCTGAAAGCAGCTTTAGAATCTTTGCTTGAGCAGAGATGAGGTGGGCGTCTTCATCCAGGAACATTCAGTTACAGTCCTCATCCTCTCCACCTGTTTTAAAACACTGCAGATCTTCTCTCCACAGATGAATCCAGAGGGGGGGGGTGAGATAAGAAACAAAACTCAGGGGTGGACGTACAATCACCAGAGAGGAAGCCTGCTTGACGGATGGAACGAGGCCAAAAGACAAAGTGAAAATATCCTTCTGCAGTTTGTCGTGACACGGTTGTGCGACCTCCCCGGAGTCAGGTCCCCGCTCGGTGATTTATCCACCTCCCTATAACAGCCCCGGGTCACCATTCATTTCTCAGCTTTAACGACATGCTCATTTCTCAAGTGTAGTCTCCATTAATCTCTATAACTTTTCACCTTAATCAGTCGTTTAAAACAGTTGCTCTCCTATCAGGGCTGGAAATATTTCCTGGCACCTTCGGACAGATCCCATAAATCACCAGTTTAAAAGCTGGTAGAGTTGCTCTGGTGCTGTGGCACCAACAGGGTCTGGATTTATTCTCTGGGCACAAATAGAGCAAAAACACTCACTGTCTCCAGCAGAGAAAGAACATCATACATCAGCAGGAGGCCCGGGCGGTTAGCAGTCCGCCCCCTCCTCACCTGACGCCCGATTACTACTGGATCATAAAGTTGACCACAAACATGTATTTGTATGACTTGTATTATTGTTGTTGTTGTTGCAGCTGAAACAAAACTCTGTTGTAATGTTTCACCTCCACCATCAGCTGCTCTGTGCTCAGGAATCTGAACTGCAGGTCACAGCAACGCTTCGTGTTCCAGAGGTTACACGATGGGACATGAAAAACTGAGAACACAATATGTGGTTGACAGTAAAAACAGACTAGAGTTGCTCTTCAGACAATGAACACGGAACATTTTCCTGAGTCAGTTGCTCTGAACGAAGAGAATCTCAGGAGAATCTCCCAGCGAGCGTTGATGACGCCTCTGAAGGTGAAGGAACGGGATGAAATCGAAGTAGCAAACAGGCAGAAGATGCCCACGAAGATTTCAACTTGGAAAGACGACTTATAAACACAGTGAATTCAGAGTTTACTTCATGTCCGGTCTCCTGCTGCTCTTCCCATCCATCCCTCCACAGATTCTCCTGTAGTTACTCTGACCTGGAAAATCTCCCGCTGCTTCTTAATATGTGAAACACAAAGTCAGGATCAAACTTGAGACTTAATTACATTCTGCGGAGTTTAATATGAAAAAATGTGATCATAAAGAGGTCATTTTTATGACACATTATCATGAGAGATAAAGTTTTGGATTGAATTTATATGACAGCTTCATTTTGTAATTCATGGCCAACCCTGGATTTGCCCTGAAATGCAGATGTAGAGGAGGAAACATCCGAAGGTTTTCACTCCACCACAGACAAAGAAGGGAGATAAAGTGTGGATGGAAGGAAGAGGGGAACCAGCCAGATAATGGAGGTGGGAAGGAGCGAAGAAAAGCAGCAGCACGGCAAACAAGCACAGCAGGTTAAAACAATAGACTGCGGCTTTGCAAACAGGCGACTGGACGACCACTCAGATCCACCCTGAAATGGAAATGACCTCGAAGACCAAACATCCATGACAATGAGGCGGCAGGGAGGAGATGAGGATGAATATAGAGCGAACAGCTCATCAGCCTCATAGGGAACATCACATAGGAGGATGCTCTGATGGCAGATCCAGATTACATTTGAAGAAGGGCCCCGTTCGCACCCACCATCAATGGGCATCCTCGTGATTCTACTACTGACCTCAGACCACCTCTAAATGTGGTCTGGGCCCCAGAGAATATGCAAACGTGTCCTGGACGACACTGACTCCGCTGCCTCCCATCGTTCTTTACAGAAATCATACACGTGTGGAGTCGGATCCAATAACAAGTAAACTTCTAATGTCAGGATGTGAACTGATCTTAGAGCTGCCCACTTGCATGTTTATACCAGGTATGGGTCCGATTCTTCTAACTTCACTGCACATCTTGAACCCTAGAAGATCG
>CM031673.1:1045213-1052713 GCA_006182925.3 Reinhardtius hippoglossoides
CGTGATTGTACTACAGAACTGTAAGATGTGATATGTCACAATGATGATTATTGATGCAGAGAAAATGAGAAGTGTTCGATAGTTTGTTGATTTATTAGCATTTTGCAGATGAGCTCACGATAAAGTTCTGTGAATGAGGGAGAGATGTTTTTAGCTTATTCAACAAACTGTCTTTCTTCACAACCGGTGTAATCACAGCAAACCTTTGTTTAATCCAATAAGAACAGTTTGAATTGCTCATAATATTAAATCCTGAAGAGTTTTATGATATGTTTGTAAACTTTATGAACACTGATAATGGAGAAACTCTGTGGTGAGACTTTACATCAACTGTTTTATCAGTTTATATATATATTTATATGTATTCATATAGCACATTTAGAAATGATCTGCACCTCAGAAATCTAGAAACAGAATCTATGCAAGAGAAAGACACATAAGCTTCTAATTTAAACTTATTTAATTAAACATATGTAATCAGGTTGGACATTTCTCCAACATATATGAAGGAACTGTAGCTGGATTCATTTAGAAGAATAAACTCCCAATGCAGAATAAGTTTCAGCGTGTTTTCATTTGCATGTGTGAGTGAAAATATACTTTAAAACACTTTTACAACTTCTTAACTTCCCCGATGAGCGTAACTGTGTTTGGTATTTGCAACACTCGTCATTATCTCCTTAGCTGTATCGATCCCGGACAAAGTGAGGGGACGGCCGCTTGGGAGAAGAAGAATGCATCTTTAAGTATTCGGTAATGAATAGGTAGAAAAGTAGCCTCATTCAGCTCCCTCCTCTTCTTTCTGTGCCCACCCTGCCCCCCAGCACACCCTTACAATGCAGGACCCCTCCCCCACACACCCAAAACACACACACACATTAACACACACTCCCTGCCCTGCCCCCTGAGGAACACAGGCAGGGGGTGGGTGTGCATGGGTGGGTTTCCCCAACTATTTAAGCAGATTCCAGCAGATGGTCCAGAAACTTTCCTCCTGGAGTCACGTCTCCCTTCCAGCTCCCTGTCTCTTTCACTTCTCACCCCTTTCCTCCTTTAGCCTCCAGAAACCTGCAGCTCCTCTCACCCTGATCATCTCAAACGAGCTTCAGAGGGACTAACTCAGAGCTTTTCGATTCTTCACCATTCCCCCCAACCCCTTCCTCTCCTGCCGCTGCTCCGCACACAGACTGTGCTCGTCTCCCTTCCTTCATCTGGACTCAGAAACCTTTTTTAAACCTCTTCATCTGTGGGATCAGACATCTGGCTCCTGTGCTCTGCGGGGACAGTGGAGCCAACCATGCCCTCCGACTTTCTATCACCATTCCTGGAACTGGATGAGGAGTTCTGCAAGGTGAGAGCAACCAGATGATCATTTAGAACTTCTGAAGCAACATATCCCCACATCTCCTGTGTGGTCACCGTACGCTCCACGCCAGGGGAAAGTTTTAAAAGTTGACGAAAGGGAACAAATTTAATTTTAAAGTTCATATTAAGTTTTCTTTGAATGTATCCAGGGATATGACCTCATTTATCATGGAAAAATTAATTTCAGTAAAAACCAGATTGCAGTGAGTTTTAAAAAGTGACTAACCCTAACCCAGTTTTTGCTCTAAAGCTCAAATGATGTTAAAACTTTTTGAAAATCTTTGTACTTCAGATGAAAAAGTGAAACTCAAGAGTGGGAAGTTTGTTTTAATCTCCTAAACTACTCTTATAATTGCAAAATAAGTCTTGAAGTTTCACACATGAATGTTTTATGTGTTTAAAAAGCAATTTCAATTTAAATGATTCTTCATGTTTTCTGTACAAAACTACATTGGAATCCATAATCTGGCTAAATAAATAAATGTTGACCTCGTGCTTATGTTACTAATCTAATCATCAAAAACCTGTGGCTGTAATCCAACCTTCAGTTCACACAGACGAAACAACTCTGTGTTCATTTCTTCAGATCTGGTTCAGTTGCCTGAGCGGCAGCTGTAAAGTCTCCTCTCTGTTTGAATGGGCCCGCCGGTCTCGCCCCAGCGCTCCAGGAATGCAAAGAGCTCACATCTTCTCTTCTTTTGTGTGACAGAATTTCCGCGGCCTGGAGGCGACAGATGGCCCATCTGCCGGCTCAATGCAGCAACGGCAGCAGCACAGTCAAAGAGTCCTGGGCTTCCAGCGCCGCCATTCTCTCTGCCCTGTGACCCTCCCCAACTCCAAGTTCAACAGCAGCAGCAGCAGCAGCAGCAGCTCGGAGCTGACGGAGCCATCGGCCGGTTGGGGGATCAGTGTGGCCTCCAGCCAGCAGTGGAGCAGGGAGGGTCAGCTTCCCCGCTCCACCCTGAGCCACATCCCCTTCAGAGTCGACCGCTCCGTCAGCATGATCGAGGGCCACGGCGGCAGCTCGGGAGTTAGAGAGGACAAACTGTCTAACATCACATCACCTACCGTGCTGCTGCCTCCACCGGGTTTCAACATCAGCAGCACCTCCCTCTCCTCCCCGGTAGCCAGACCCGCCGCCCCCTCACCTCACATCTCCACCCGATACAAGACCGAACTCTGCCGCACCTTTGAGGAGAGCGGGACCTGCAAGTACGGCGCCAAGTGCCAGTTTGCTCACGGCATGGACGAGATGCGAGGCCTCAGCAGGCACCCCAAGTACAAGACGGAGCCCTGCCGCACTTTCCACACAATCGGCTTCTGCCCGTACGGCGCCCGCTGCCACTTCATCCACAATGCAGATGAGCTCGACGCCGCCCCCCCACAGAAGCAGAAGCTGCGTCACAGTCTCAGCTTTGCAGGCTTCTCCTCCACACAGATTTTCCAACCAGTTGAGGAGTCGCAGCCTTCCTCCCTCCTCTTCAGCCGAGCCTGCTCCGTCTCCCCTCCTCCGTCCTCCGCAGGGAGCCCAGAGCTCCTGTCCCCTCTCTACCCCGAGCAGGGATCACTGAAGCCATTCCCCTACCCCTTCTCTGGCATCACCGACCTGCCAGGTGACTGCGGTGACTCGACTCTGCGCTTCTATGCTCTGAACGACTCCATCAGCTCCATCAGCTCCAAGTGTCCCAACTCAAATTTCACCTCCAAAAACCCAAACCTGCCGTACCACCTCCCCCAGCAGCTGCCAGTCTCCTTGAGCGGCCTCTCCGGCCTCCAGCGCTGCTCCTCAGCAGACTCCCTCTCCGAGGAAGGCTACACCTCCTCCTGCTCCCTCAGCTCTTCCTCCAGCGGCACAGAGTCACCGAGCTTCGAGGGCCGACGTCTGCCCATCTTCAGCCGCCTGTCTGTCTCAGACGAGTAGGGGGGGGGGGGGGGGTTACTGTAGGGCTGAGTTTAATCAGGGATGGATGGTCTAATTGTTTTAACTCTCAAGTCTGGTTTTCGACTCCATTGTCCAAACTAAACATTTTAAAACACACAAGATTAAAACATTAGGTTTTTGAGTTCCTCGCCAAACGCAGCCCGGTAAACGTACCTAACTTTGTGCATATTGCATTTCTCATCCAAGCAGTTGTAGCGCTGCTCAGTGTTCGTCCAGTTTTAGCCGACTCCTCTTTTTGTTTTGTGCTTTATTGTTATTTTTGTAAGCTTGTTCCTGTTATGCCATTGTTACTGCTGTATACTGTTGTATACCCATTTTAGAGAATCCTCAGAGGGTACGTCACTTAGCTCGGCATCCGACCTTATGCTGCTCAGTGGGAAGTCCTGTGTGAGGACTTCCTGTACCCTGATTTAAGAAAGATGTTAAGATTGGTGCTGTTTGATGTACGACTGCTGAGATGTCCACTTTTTTAAAAAGCAATATTGTTTGTCGCAGGTCTTGTTTCTGATCGACAGTTTCGGTGGTGCAGCCGTTCTCCATCTGTTAGAAACTGTCTCTGAGTGAGAGAGTTCCATTACTGTATGTTGTCTCTGATTGGACCACTGCTAGTTTGGAGCCGTGGGACATTTCCTCTGATCCAGCTCACCTGCCGTGGCCCAAGTGTAGGAAACCCACTGACTCTAGTTACCAAAGTTGATGTTAGAGTTCCCCTAACCTCCTAGTACTGTTAACACTTAGCTTACCACAGTGTTTTGACAAATGTTTTTATTGCTTAACACTTTTTAGACCTATTTATTGCTGTTTTGTAAGATTCGCTGTTTGCTTTGTGATTGTGTTTATGCATTTTTTTTTTAAATGATGCCTGAGAAACGATGCTCTGCCGAAGCATCCACGACGTCCATCTGCTTGGTTTACACGATCCAGGAGCTTTAAGAAGGCTCGCGGAGGGGAGAGCAGCGGAGGGAGACATTTTGGCATTCTACACGTACGTTGCCTTATTGGCTAATCGAGGCCTGGCGGGAATCAAGACTCCTGCGTTCTCACGTCAGCAGCAGCTCCATCCCCCGTATGCATCAGCTGCATCCCAACCTCTGGGAGCCGCTGCTGCTGGTGTGAGCGCACACAGAGTCCACTCTCCTCTCCTCCGAGCCTCACACATCTGACTGTAACAACCTTGTTTTTTATAAATGCTGTTATCCGAACACAGAGCGGTGGTGAGAGTCGGGTTCTCCACACATCCACGGCCTCAGTGGAAGTTTCATCTCACATGTTCAATCTGAGCGTCCCCGTTCTGCATCGCAGCCTCTTGTGTGCGCTGCCCTCTTCTCCTGTGATGTCGACACACGGGGGGGGGGGGGGGAGGTGACCCTTGGTTTGAAGTCCACTTTTTTATCTATCAGAGTTGCCTTGATGACAATGTGTTTGTAGGTCGACTCCCGTTGCAGGCAAGCGAGCGGCAGGTGGAATCAAGAGAGTTCAAATGAAATCAGGCAAAATGTTGTTTACTGTTTGTTTCTGCTCCACTTGCCCTGAGCGGCCCACAGACGCTTCCTGGGGTCGTTTTGTAACTGTTGTTAACTTAAAGTCTTATTTATTTTGTTTTTCAAAGCGAAACCTATATTGTGTTGTTTGATATTGTGGTTTTTGTTTGACATAATTTAAGTGCATTTATTGTTTACATTCCACTGGGTTATGTTGATATCCTAGCTCTTTATCTTAATATATTTGTCCATCTGTATTTCAAAATAAAAGTCTTTGAAACCTTAAATCAGCCGTCCGGTGTCTTGTTTTATAGCACACAGGAAGTCAAATGTATGTTTTATGACTTAAGATATTTTCAGGAAGTTGGCCACTTAACTTATGGAATGAAAAACTAAATTAAAATGTAACAAAATACCATGAAGCATAAATATACAAATGAACGGAATCCTGTGCATTAGTGGCGGCAGGTAACAAGTACAGTTACTCTTTTTAACGCATCTGTACTTTTCTTAAGTAGAATTAGTTTCAGGTCACTTGTCACTCTTCTACATATATCTGAACTTACTATGGATTGTGTTCATATATTTTGTACAAGTAATCTAAATTGGGCAAGTTACTTCAGAGCCGGTTTCTCTGAATGAGAGCAAAGTGCATCAATCAGCATCAGTGGTGAAGAAAGGTCAATGAAGGATTGAGACATAATGACTGATGCATTAAGGAATCGTACTCATTTGGAAAAGTTAATGTGGTACTTTAACTTTCACTTGAATACCCTTTTGTTTGTATGTTTGTACTTAAGTAGAATGTTTGGTACTTCCTCCCCCACTGGAGATGAGCATCGTTATTTGTGCTCCACATCATCCACACTGAGAATCTCCTCACATCCCAGTGTCCATGTTGAATCATAACCTGTCTCACATACTCATCACCTTCATTCCCTGTTACTGTGTCATCATGTGTCATCACGACTCAGAGGGAAATGATCAGAACTCGGTCTCTATGAGCTCAGCTGGTAAAGCAGCTAAAGGCAGTTAAACCTTCTGCAGGGAGGACGACTGCGTAAAGATAAAGTTACAAGAATATCTGGAACATGAGCAGATCTGTGAAGAGCTAAACTCTTAAAACTTAACAACACTCAGTGATACTTGTTGTCATTGGACATTGAGTTTGTTTTCATGTATCTCCAATGAACAGCTCAGGTCGACAGGGTTTGTTTTGTCTCCTGTGGGAAGCGAAGACGACGGAGGTCTAATTCTTTGTGAGGCAGTAAAGGAAATCTTTGTGGGTGACATGATGGAGTAAAAAGCAATTTCACAAAAAAGAATTGGTTGTTTTTGTGGTGCAGCGTTCCCAGGAGCATCCCTTTAAAATGCTCCCACTGCTCCCACTGCTCCCACTGCTCCCCGGGCCTTTACGATGATCTGTGTCACACTGACACACAAAAAGAACAAAGATTAACTCTTTCTCTTATAGTTGCGTTTGGGGAATATCTCAGCCCGCCCCTCAATGTGTGTGTGTGTGTGTGTGTGTGTGTGTGTGTGTGTGTGTGTGTGTGTGTGTGTGTGTGTGTGTGTGTGTGTGTGTGTGTGTGTGTGTGTGTGTGTGTGGGAAGACCAGTGAGGTTTGTTGCGACTCGTCTGAACAGACCAATTTAGAGTGAGTGACACTGAGGAGAATGTTTGGGCAACAGATGCTCGAACAAAGACTTCCCTGCACACAATGGGACACAGAGATACTTGTGACTGATTTCCATCTATTCACACAAAGTGGAGCAGAAGTTGAGGTCCTCCCCTGTGTGTGCGCGCGCAGGCGCGTGTCGGTGTGTTTACAGAATTAAAAATACTCCATTAATTCAATTCTTTAAAATAAAACTTCTACTTACTCAGATTGGGCAGTTTAATCTGTAGCAAAGCATATTGGATTTATAAACTGATTGTATTCTTTCATTTGGAATTTGATTCTGTAAAGAGAACTATAGCATATAGCGTATAGTGACACTTTTAAAGAATTATATTTACGACCATTAAGGAGTTGTTGTTTTTACCCCTGTCTGTTTGTTGGTTTGTCTGTTAGTTAGCAGGAAACTGTACTGGATGGATTCTCTAGACACTTGGTGGAAGGACGTGGTCGAGGAAAGAACTCGTTCCACTTTGGTGCAGACACAGATCTTTTTTAAAAATACATTTAGAGATGGAGCCTTTTTCAACATTTCAAAGAATAATTTGTGGATCTTGATGGAAAAGATCTGGCATTTTTAGGGGACTGATATATTTTATGCAGATCCATATGTGGGTTAGTGTGTGTGTGTGTGTGTGTGTGTGTGTGTGTGTGTGTGTGTGTGTGTGTGTGTGTGTGTGTGTGTGTGTGTGTGTGTGTGTGTGTCGGCATTCAGCAGTAGCCGCAGGCCGAGGATTTCCCTCTGGTGAATGAATATCAGCAGAGTGAGGCAGGAGCAGGCTCCCACAACCCCCATGGCTACTTACCATTCAATACCCGTGGCTCTGTGTGCGTGTGTGTGTGTGTGTGTTTGTGTGTGTGTGTGTGTTTGTGTGTGTGTAAGACCTTAAAAAGGCCAAGGGCCATCCCTGTGCAGCCCCTCGACCCCTCCCTCCCCTCCTGGTCATGCAGGCCCTTTGTGTTTCCCTGCTTTCCCTTTTCAGTGGAACATCTGTATGCTAATGCAGCTCAATGGGAATGGACTGGAATCAGCC